>JARYGA010015443.1:0-66878 GCA_030545235.1 Helianthus tuberosus | reverse complement strand
TTCCCGATGATTCGGAATTGATTGAACTCCCCTCGAAACAGTTACTGGTTTTGGTTTCCATACCTGTTTCTGTTTTTCATTCTTAACATCTTGTTTTACCGACTGTGTTTGGACAACCTCTGGTTTCAAAACATTTTCAACCTCTTTTCTTTATTTCTTTTTCTATTTCACTTCTCAATGTTTAACAAGACGAGGGTCCTGTTTTGGTGAAACAGATCTTGTATGGTAACTGTTACCATGGGAGGCATCAACTTTTGTTTTTTCCATTGGTAAGATATGGACAGTTTTTGACAATGTGTCCATACCCACCGCATTCAAAGCATGATCTCCGCTCAACAAACCTCGGAGTATCATGACTGTGATAACTCGATGATGAGCTTCGTGATCTTGAGTTACTTGGTCCTACATCACAACAGTTTGTGTGTAGTTGTTTTGACTGTTTCTTTTCAAAACTTAACTTTGTATAACAAAATCCGTGTTGGATTTGTTTTCAAAAGATTCAATTTTATTAGTCCCTCGGGATTTCACGAAGTTCACATTCTGAACCTTCTTCTTGTTTTGGCTTTGTTTGCCTTTTCCTTTTCCTTGGTTAGAGTGACTTTGCTTTTGTTGATTTTATTGAGATTGCAATTTTTGATTCCCGTATTTCTTTCTAACTTTGGATTTTGGGATAGGAGCACACTAAGTTACTACAACTCTTGGGCTCGAGTTACCCAAAAACTTACTAGTAGAATCCTCAAAAACTTTATCAATCAAGGATTGATTGACATTTTTTATTGGGAAATCTTTATCTAAATATATTTTATCAGATGTGTAAAGCAAGTTCACGCTTTCACAACTCTCAACAGAAGGTTCAATAGACTTGACCGTAGCAGTCACATATGGTTTTGCAGGTGGATCATAAAGAATGTGATTTTTGAGAGGTATGTTTTCCGCTTTTGTTACCATCTCTGACTTCTTAGGTTTGTCCTCATCTGACTCATTATACGAACTATCACAATCCTCAATAATGGGAGGACTCTGATTATTCACAGACTTTGAATCGTTGACTTCATTCGATTGACTTTGACTTGAGGATGCACCCTTAGTGAACCCAAGACCAGCTGTAAACTCAGCAAGATCAAAAGGAACTGTGGGTTCAAAATGTGGCATATCCTCGTCATCTAGCATTTTGGTGTAGTTGTATCTAACAGGAGGAGGACAAGCTTGATAGCCAATGCATTTTACATTACATTTCTTCTTTTGAACATCGATGATATGATCCAAACCATATCTTGAGTTGGAGTAACTATCCAACTTGAGTTTGATTGCATCATGTTTACATAGTGCATGGGCTAGCTTTCTCTTTGTTTCATCAATGTTATGAATGCAGTTATTAATACCAATTTATTTTTTAAGAATAGTTTTCTTAAGTTCAGAATTATCTTTCCTTAAGGTTTCAATTGTTGTTTTGAATTCTTTTTATTTTTCTTAAGAGTTGTGTTTGCCTAAGTACACTTGGTTAAATCCACAATCAAACTCTGATGATGCTTCTTGGTGTGATCAAATTTACCTTCCAGTTCTATGTATTCACCTTTTAAGACCATACATTCAACACACTTAGACAGGATAGGTTTATTGAAACTTACCTGACTGGATTGGCAATCCAAACGAGCCATGAAGGCAGCACAGAAAGTAGAAGATCCAACTTCTGAAAGATGCTTGGAAAAATCATAAGATGAGCGTTCAATTTTCTGTTCCAAAGTTGCTTCCTTGTTATCCGTCGATTCAGTTTTAGCAATCACATCATCTACCTCACTATCAACATTTTCCCTCATCCCAGCTTCAGATCTTTCTTCACTTGAACTATCGCTATACCCAGAACTATCATAATTTCCAGAAGATTCCCCATCGCTACCATTCTTTACAATTTATGCATAGCATGCGGTTCCTCTTCCACCACTGTTTGCTAATTGTATAGACCAATCACAACTTTCATCAGCCTGAATAATCAATGCTCGATTGGACCTGTTTGCAGGAACCATTTCTCTTTCATTGTTAGTAACTTGATTTCTGTTGAAGGGATACTGATTTCCTTGATGTGAGGGCTTCGTGCATTCTCTTTTACAGAGCCCCTTTACTCGGCAGTTGAAACAAGTAACCATCCCTTTGTCAAAACCATATGGAATATCCTTTCTGCTTTCTAGGTTAGTTCTTCCTGTCTTCTGCATAAAGTCTTTTGCTCTTCTCGCCGCACTTGCAAAGGCCCATTTAATATCAGTGAAATCCATCTCCTCCTTATCTATCTGCGCGTTGTCTTCACTGGTTAAAATTGATGTTGCCAACTTGTCCAGCTACTAACCCGCAATAGGAACTCACCAAAGTATTTAGAAGCTCCATGTGTTCCTTGGCAACCTCTATACTAACTTTGCTAAAGTTCGATGTATCGAGATGAACTGTATTTGGGTTAGATGTCGATCTACCATAAGGATTAGATGAACTTACATAGCAAGATTATTGTGTTGGAGGGTGGGGATTAGCATATGAGGGTGGAAGTGAAGCTGGAGATGGTTGAACCCAGACAAGATTAGAGTTTGACACAAATGCAGTTGGAGGTCTGGCATGCTGTGCAGGTTGAGTTTCACTGATGTGCGCAAAATACAACATATAAATTACATCAAACAAGACATAAAATCAACCCTTTTTCGGTACTAATGTTGGAAAAAGCTTGTTTTTTTACTTTTAATTTATACGATCAAAAGAGCATAAACGAATTAAAGGAATAAATTAATAACAAAAACCAACACAAATACAAAGAAGAAGGATTAACAAAACCTGCCGAACCCCCATCCACATCCAAAACAAGAAAATAACAAAAACAGAAGCTTAGGCATGGGGTCGTACCCACCAGGCGTGGGGCCGTGCCCAGTCAAGATTCCTTTCAGAAAAAGCCAACAACAAAAGACAAACCAACACGGGGTCATGCCAACTCAACACGGGCCGTGGTCAACTCTAAGATTCACAGAATCTGTGATAGTACAACAAGTACACTCACCACGGGGTCGTGTTCTGTCACCAAGGGGCGTGTTAGTACAAGACCTGACAACTACAGTTAATGAAGGGAGAGAAATAGAAGACCATGAGGCCGTCCCAGGTGGGCACGGGGACGTATGAAGGCTTTGTTTCCAGCTATAAATAGGGGTGCTTGGTTTCATTCCAACTCATCTCTTAGCAAACCACTTCTCTCACACTTGCCACCAGTCCACCACCACTACAACACCAACACACACCACCATCATCCATCTTTCATCTTTTAGAGTGTGTAGTAGTCTCGGGATCAAAGATTGATCGAAAGAGTTCTTGTCAAACAAAGGCCATGCTTGGCTAAATCTCTTACATCACTTGGTGAAGACAAATATTTTATGTATTACTTTTGATTTCCAATCTTTGGCCACTTTTTATTTGGGTATGTATTAATGACTTTAATAACTAGTTTTTTATATTGAAGGTGAACTTTACTTATTTAATTCTTCATGTTTTGTTGATTCACTCATTCATGTCTTTACGGTCTATATAAAGTGCGTTAACTACTTGGAAGGTGGTTAGAAGGGTGTTTGGTTAAAGTTCTTGCCTTGTTCAGTGTATAGATCCTGCGAGCACCTGATTCAAGCTTATTAGGACTTCGCTTGAGGAAGATAGCATCAAATCGGGGGAAGTAAGAACGACTTGTAATCCCTTATTTATAAACTACTATTAAAACAATAACCCGACCTTGAGGGACTGTATCCCTGTTGACTCAGACCAATAGGTTGAGGGTAACGTCGCCTTCACAAGAGGAGCCTACCACTTTTTGCATTAATAACTTATTTAATTATCTTTCAATAATCTGACCTTGCAGGACTATATCTCTACTGACTCAGACCAAAAGGTTGAGGGTAACGTCATCTTCACAAGAGGGGCCTACCACTATAACTAAGATAATCTCTTAAAAAGCTGTTGGGATTGAACCCTACCAAAGGAACAGTTGATAAAGCCAAAACTGGATCAGATAAGTGGATTCAGTATAAGCAGATGTTTGCATCAGTCTTTCTCCTTGAATGTGGCCTAACATCTGATGACTTATAAGTAATGCCCTTCACAAACTGCTGCTGATCTTCAACAACTAATGAAGACCTAAAGACTGTTGAAGACAAAGCACCGATGCTCAATCTACGATCATGGTTCAAGTACTGCTGACGAAGCAAAGCACTGCTAGGAGTATTATAGTGGAATGAGAAGCAGTAGTTTAGTTTATTTCTTTGTATTGATGTGATCAGTAGTTTAGTCTAGCAGTGTTTGTAATAGGCAGTAGTTGTAAGTTGTTAGGAGGTTTGATGTCACTTTCATGGTGATGTCAGCAAAGATGCTTCAGTGGTTTGTTCGGTATTATAAATAGAACAGTACCCTGTACTGTTCTATTAGCTCTCTTCTTTCACAAGTCATTTTGTACGAACAAACCATCTATGAGCTCAGGCTAAGGGGGAGATTGTATGTATGCATGCATTGTTATTGAAGATTGTAATAAATATAATCATTCGATTTCATGTTAAACATGTTTGCTTAAAACAATTCTCTATTTGATTATGTTGAAAGTTTGTTCCATCTTATTTCTGCTGCACTTAATCTTAATTCATCTTCATTATATTAAAACAAAGCACAATCATAAGAAACTCAGATCCTAACAATTGGTATCTGTTGGGATTGAACCCTACCAGAGGAACAGATAATGTAAAGCCAAAACCAGGTCACAACAGTGGATTCATAATAAGCAGCAGTTTACATTAAGCTTTCCCCTTGAAAGTGATTCATAACAACTAATGATCTTTATCCGCTGTTCAGATACAACTACTGCTGGTCCTTCAACTGCTGATCAAAACCCTGAAGTATCCAACACTGCTGGTCCTATCTACTGATGATAAAGCACTGCCCAGTCAAGGACTGATCAACCTTGAGTAAAGCACTGACATAAAGGGAGAGCAGCTGTTTAGTGAATTGTTTTATTTATGTATAGTCAGTGGTTAGGATAGCAGTGTTTGTGTAAGGACAGTAGATACAGGTTGTTAGGCTGTTAGACGTCGCTTTCATGGTGACGTCAGCTGAGATACCTCAGTGGTTTGGTTTGCCTATAAATGTAACAGTACCCTGTACTGTTACATTTGATTGACTGAGCGGGTTCTTCTCCTCATGTCTAATCCTTTCATCTTGTGTGCAACCAACCTTGGGGCATCAGGCTGAGGGGGAGTTTAGTTTGTAAGCATATCTGTAATCTTTTGCTTTGATTTGTAAATCCTTTGACTCTATGTGAAGCAATTGTTTATCAAACTATTCTCTCCTTTGATTGTGTTTACAAAGTTTGTTTTCATTTCCGCTGCACTTTACATGTTTCATATTCACAAATTGTTCAAAATATACAAACAAACACAATCTCAAGAGCCTCCGATCCTAACAATTGGTATCAGAGCTTGGACAGTCAAATTCGATCTAACAATCAATTTGACATAACAGTTCGGCTCAAAATTCATTGATACTAAGGTTGGTTGTATTTTGTTGAAAAACAGAGTATCGATTAAATCATGTTCAAAATGGTTATTCAAAAACTCTGTAAATCAACCAAGATGTCATATGACACACAAAATTCACACAACAAGTGATTTCATGCACAAGACACTCATGGTTTCTAGTTCTGAAAACATATTTGTTAAACTATGGGATTATTTCATGTTTTTAAAATTGATCTCAATTGTTGATGTAAAATTTGTGATGTTTTCATTAAATACTAAAGGATGAACCTCAGATTAACAAAACCTATGTTGATAAAACATTGATGTCTTGTTAACTTAAAAAGAGGGGAATTAAAACTTTAGTCATTCAAATCTTATGTGTTGAAAACAGGTTGAGTTCCTCAAAAGGACAAAATCAACTATGTTAAAATACATTGAGGAAATTCACAAAAACTCAAAAGTGTGTCTATCTCAAAACTTTTGAAGTCAGAAGAAAAGAGTATAAACATAAAACACTTGTGAGTCAAAGTTTAGGGTAATAATGGTCATTAAGCAACTATGTGCATTCATCTGTTTAGGAAAAGGTTTTGATACCAGTGAATGAACTCCAAAGAGGACTAGGCAAATGTTCAAAAAATTTTCCATGTGTCCTCATGTTTGCAATCAACCGACAAAAAAAATGGTATCAAACAGTGGTCAAAATGTATCCAAAAGTTTCCTACCACTGTTGTCGAACCACTGACCATTTTCAAAAACTTGTGAATGATATGATTTTATACTCTATTGAAATTATACCAGATCCTTTTTGATACTATTCTCAGAAAATCCTTTAACTATTTTTGTTGTTGTTCAAAGGATTTTCTCAAATAACCAGGATATATTATTCATTTTTTTAAATAATATATTTGGAACTGTTGCTTGTTTTTGTTGGCAACAGTTTCAGCTCCTGTCAGGATGTAATACCTTATTTTTGGTGGTATTATTGTCCTCATAAATGGGTCAAAAGGAAATGGTACATATGCCAAGATCATGTCATACTCAGTTTTGCCCTAAAATTTTTTAATCAAAGGTTGATTGCAAACTATGCTTGAATAACTAGGGCACTCATGTTTTAATTGAATATTAAACGAAAATGAGTTGCCTTAGCAAAAAGTTTTCATCATCTGGGGTACTAAACCAATGTCTTTCAAAATTGACATATGGCAAAACCTTGAATGAAAATCTTCAAAACTGTTACTGAAACACCTATCCTTCAGATTTGTACCATTTACCCTAACCACTGTTTTGTTCCAACGTCTGATCTCTAAACACTGTCCACTGCTGAAAGTTAACCACTGATCCCTCATTTTCTTGAAAAGCACTGATGTTCAAAATCAGTGTCTTATCCACTGATAAGCTATCCACTGATAGTAAAAATCATCCACTGCCCACAATTTTTTTTACCGTTGTAACCACTGATACTTGATACGTCAGTGGCTCTTAAAACAACTGTTCTCCCTACTTCATCCGTTTCATCAGTGTTTGACACGTGGTCAGTTTTTAGCCCTCAGATCGTAATAACCGCTGCCACATCAGCGATCTTTTTTTTTTCTTCCTAGATAAAACCCTGCCCTAAACCCCAAAATAGGGTTTTACTGTCGAATTGAATTCTTAAAAATTCTCTTCTCAAAGCAGTTTTTCATCTCATCTTCCACAAATTTCTTCGATCATTCATCTTCAAAATGACAAAATCGAAGTCATCTTCAAAATCCTCATCGAAAACAGCCTCTCAAAAGGCAATCTCCACTGAAATTCCACATAAACCATCTCACAATCTCCTGGGTCTTCTCACAAAACCAGGAACTACCAAAGTTTTCGATTCCATCATTGACATCATGGGAAAATCAAAGTACAAAACTTTGTTCACCGCCGATGCACCAATCTATTTGGCGACCCAAAGGGAGTTCTGGAAGAATGCAACCCTTGAAAAACAAGGAGACACTACAACCACCATAAACTCTTCTATAAAGGGTAAAGCTGTCCAAATCACGCCACAATCCATTTCAGAGGTCTTTCAACTCGGTGATCAGGAAGGTAAAATTTCTTTCACTAAACACGAGTTACAAACTGACTTCATTAAGAGAGGGTATGAAGCCACAATGATGAAGAAAATTACCTTAGAAAAAGGTTATTTTCCGTCTGCAACCAGATTTTTATTTCATACCCTCCTACTATGTGTTTCAAACAAAACCACTTCTTTCAATGAAATCCCTTTAAAGATTCAAAATCTGGGATATGCAATTCTTCAAGGAGAAAATTTTAACTACTCTCGGGAAATTTTTAAAGATTTGGTTAATAATGTTGAAACAAAATCATTCTTACAGTTTCCAAGGTTTTTAAGTTACTATTTTGCAAAGAAATTCAGTAAAGATGATTTAGCTGTAATAAACCAAGGTGATTCTACTCAAATAAACAGTTTAACAACTGAAACTTTTTCAAGAATGTTAGCACCTTGCAAAACACAAGCAGAGGTGCCTGAGCAGATTTTAGCAGTTACAACTGCTCCTCAGGTATCTGCTGCTGAGCCCACTGCTCAAGGTGATCAATGCAGCAGCACAACTGTTTTGAAACCCACACCTAAAATCACCAAAAAGCCAACAAAAAGAAAAACACAAAACCCCCCCAAAACCTTCAAAAAGGCATCTCTGGAGGATGAGATACCAGAGCTTCTGCCAGTGACAACACAAAAGTCACAAGAAACCACTGCTGCTACTTCCTCACATCAGTTGGTACAAATATCTCAACCCATAACTGAAACTCCTCCTACTTCTTCACAAAAAGAACAAGTTGTACAAATAGGGTCTCCACATCATGATGCTCTGGAAACACTCGTTTCTATCATCCACAGCTCAATACCCGGGGCAAATCCACTTTCTACACCACCCTTCACATCCACAATTCCCCCACCAACTAAACTGCTGTTGGATGCAATTGATTTGAACCAGGCATTAACCAGTCCTTCTCAATCACCTATCAAAGAGAATATACCTCAACAACTGACTGGGTCTGATGTATCAATCTCTGCTAACCCACCAACACAACCTGAGGAGGTTAGACCCCTTGAGTTACAAGTAACTCTTGGTGGTAGTCCAAGTGAAGTAGCCACTACAACTGTTGAACCCACTGGTTTACAGTTGGACAGTGGTTACTTTAATAAAACTTCCTTGGAGGCAATTCCTTTTATAGCACCTCTGCCAACCACCAGTGGATTTATTTATCCTACTGGCAACATCAAAAGGTTGTCAAGTGTTGAAGGAAGAAGACCCCAGTACCAAGAAAAAGGGGCATCAGTGGTTAATGTTTGGAGTATACTCCCTACATCTACCACTGATAAAACCACTGCTAGTGGGAAATCAGATGATCCCATTAACTTGGGTGATGATTTAAAGTACCAGAAATTGACGGATCGCATTGAAAAACTTGATAACTCTGTTGCAGAACTCAAAGATATGCTACAACAGGTGTTACAAGTACAAAAGGTACAATCAACTGCTGTTCCACCTCAAGCACCTGCTCCACAAAGGGCACCTGCTACAAATGAGCTCTGTGATTTATTTCAACCTTTTCTCCATCAACAAGCACAACTGGCAGATCAGCAACATGAAAAACATGTCCAACAGCTGAGAAATGCAATGGAGTCAAGGTTCAAGAACACTCAGGCTGATCTGAAGGCTCTCAAAACTCAGATCCTGCAAACCACTGGCACTGCTCCTCCTACAGTACTTTTCATTGATCAACTCCCAGACGATAATGCCAAAAAGGGGGAGAAAATTCAGGAGTGGAAGAAGAAAGGAATAGATGATGGTCTCTACATTGAACCTGAAAAGGATGCCATGACCAGAAAAATTCCTGTGCCAGATGGTAGTAAGAAGGTTGATGCTACTCAAGAAGCACTTGATGAAGGAGTAGCAAGTGTAAAAAGAGATAGAATGGCAAAGGATGTTTCAAGGTGGAATGAGGAGAAAAGAGCTTTCATGGAACTGTATGAGCAAGGTTGTTCTGGATCAAAGGATTCCAAAAATCCAAAGACAAAAAAGAAACCTAAGTCCATCCCATCCAGATTTCCAAAGCCTCCAAAACCACCATCCAAAAGCCATCAGCATCAAACTTCCACTCAAACATCTGTTGTAACTCCTGCTGTATCAACTACTTATGATACTTCAGTGGTTTCAACATCTGTTCTCACTTCAACACACACCACCTCAACACACACCACTACTTCATCACCACCACTGTCACCACCAAAAACCATCCAACCACCAATTTCACCTGCTGATAAACAGCAGAAGACAACAGTGGTTGAAACACCAGTTGTTTCAACAACTGTTAGTTAATCACAAACCACTGTCGCTACATCCACCACCATTGTTCCATCCAAAACATCATCAGCCCCTCCTCAAACAAAGAGGAGAAGGCTAATTCTCAAAGATGATGACACTTCACCACCACCATCTTCAATATCCCTGTCACTTGTCACTATTCCAAAACACATACCTCTCTCTTCAGCTCGAATTACACAAACACTACCTCCTGCTGGTGTCTCATTCCCTCTAGAACTCATTGCAGTTAGGGAAGAAATCAAATCCTTTTATTATGAGAACGACCCAGCCAAAAGGAGTTTACCATCAATTGCAGGATATCCCAGGCCTAACAATATTGAAGAATACTTGAAGCTTAAGGCCAAACAAGCAGAGGATATTGCAATCAAAAACAGAAAAGGGAAATCTGATAGAGAATTTCAACAAAACTATCAGTTTTTACTCTCACAGGTCAATGCTATGGAGCGATTTGCCAAAAATGTATGTCAAAAAATTTCAGAAAGGGCAGATGAGTCCTTGAGAAAAGATTACATTGAGAACATCATGACCTACAAGAAATACAAGGGGGAGAAACACATGTACAAAAACTGGACCATTCCTGAGCTTGAAAAAGAAGCAGCTAGGATTCAAGAAATGATTAAAAATAAGGTCAAGCAGACTCCTCCTGAAAAGTTTAAACAATTTGAAGCTGAGAAGATGTTAGAGTTGAAAAGAATGAAAGAGGAGCTGATTGCAGCTGATTATGGGCCAAAGAATTCAGTGACAAAGTGGGGAGAAGATAGAGTCAGGGCAACCTATAAAAGCCTAGAGGAACTTAGAAAGAAAGATCCAAGAGTTCCACAAAAGCCTGACTACTCCAAAGCAGAGGTCTCAAAAGGACCACCAAAGCTGCAAATCAAAAGAACCACTGCTCCAGCTGGTGCTGCCATCTACAAAAGAAGGAGCCAAAAACCAGTTGAGTATGGAAACAATTCAAGATCTATTAGCTGGAGATGCCATTGTAAAAGCAGGCACGAAAGTAATGATAAAGGAAGATCTTGAATTGAAAAAATCTGCAAGTGCTGCTCAGCCAGCTATGAATAGGCCAGCCTCACCAAATACTTCTGCAAATAAACATCTCCCAAGAAACCCACCAGACTCAAAAATACTAAAGTGGGAAACTGACAAACAGACCTGCGTATTGACTTTGCTCAGGTCTGGTGGAGTAGTGGAGAAAATATCAAGGGAACAAGCTCTTGGCCTGAGTCTTGAAGATTTGCAGGATCTCCTTGATCTTCCACTTAGCAGGGATGATGAAGATACAGATGCCCTAGACTTCGAATTACAATTTAAAGGTCAGATAAGGGAACTGTTGATGAGGCAATAAAGTCTTCCACAAATAATGAAGAGTTTTGGCATTATCTGTTCCAGGGGGAGATTGTTGGGATTGAACCCTACCAGAGGAACAGATAATGTAAAGCCAAAACCAGGTCACAACAGTGGATTCATAATAAGCAGCAGTTTACATTAAGCTTTCCCCTTGAAAGTGATTCATAACAACTGGTGATCTTTATCCGCTGTTCAGATACAACTACTGCTGGTCCTTCAACTGCTGATCAAAACCCTGAAGTATCCAACACTGCTGGTCCTATCTACTGATGATAAAGCACTGCCCAGTCAAGGACTGATCAACCTTGAGTAAAGCACTGACATAAAGGGAGAGCAGCCGTTTAGTGAATTGTTTTATTTATGTATAGTCAGTGGTTAGGATAGCAGTGTTTGTGTAAGGACAGTAGATACAGGTTGTTAGGCTGTTAGACGTCGCTTTCATGGTGACGTCAGCTGAGATACCTCAGTGGTTTGGTTTGCCTATAAATGTAACAGTACCCTGTACTGTTACATTTGATTGACTGAGCGGGTTCTTCTCCTCATGTCTAATCCTTTCATCTTGTGTGCAACCAACCTTGGGGCATCAGGCTGAGGGGGAGTTTAGTTTGTAAGCATATCTGTAATCTTTTGCTTTGATTTGTAAATCCTTTGACTCTATCTGAAGCAATTGTTTATCAAACTATTCTCTCCTTTGATTGTGTTTACAAAGTTTGTTTTCATTTCCGCTGCATTTTACATGTTTCATATTCACAAATTGTTAAAAATATACAAACAAACACAATCTCAAGAGCCTCCGATCCTAACAGTATCAGAGCTTGGATAGTCAAACTTGATCTAACAATCATTTTGACGTAAAAGTTCAGCTCAAAATCGTTGATACTTTTAAATTGTTCGTTTCGTTGAAAAACAGAGTAAGGGTTAATCACGAGCAAAGTTGATTAATCAGTGCCTGTAAAACAACCAGGATGACGTCATAATCACAAGATTTGAATAATAACATTGGTTCTCTCTTCAAACCACCTATGTTGAAGACAAATGAATACAACATCTGGGAGCGAAGGATGAGTCACATCTTAGCTCAACAGAATACTGGATGTTGGAAGTCGGTTATCTTTGGACCACATGTTCCAATGGTGCCAAGTGCTGAGGATCTAAAGGTTTTTATTCCTAAGAAAATTGAGAACTATACTGACCAAGATTTTCAGAAAATTGAACTGGATGCCAAGGCATTTAGCATCGTTGCATCTGCACTACCAAATGAGATTTATGCTGGACTGTTACATTGTAACAGTGCCAAGGAATTGTGGGATGCACTTAAGGAACAGTTTGGGGGAACTGAAGAAGTAATTGAAAATAACAGGGAAATTCTGAACCAACAGTATGAAACCTTTTGTCACATTAAGGGTGAAACATTAACATAGCAGTTTGAGCGATTTAGTTGTCTCATAAGTGAACTTAAGCTTGTTAAAACTGAATTTCCAAAATCAACTATAAACAGCAGGATTTTAAGGTCACTTCCTGAAAAATGGGACACAATTGCTTTTGTAACCAGAAACTCTATTGAGTTCAAAGATCTGACACTGACCCAACTTCATGGTAGACTCATGACCTATGAAAGGGAGTTGAACCAGAAAAAGAAGTTGCAAGAGTCTGGAAAAGTTACAGATGATTATTCATTTGGCAGCACAACTTTTGGGTCAGGAAGAATCTGGTAGTAGTAAGGATCAGAGTTATGATCATTACATTGACATAACTGCTGGTGGAGCCTTTAATAACTCTGATTCTTGCTCAAAGAACTATATTTTAACAGCTAGTAGTGAAAACTAGAATTCTGACAATCTGTGCTTTGAACTCAATGATCTGCAGCATTTTGATCCAACTGACTTAGAAGAAATGGACATTTTGCATCAGCCTGCACTGCTGAGTGTTAGAACTAGCAAGTTCTACAAAAGGACAGGGAGAAAATTTCCAGGGTTACATGGGAATTTAAAAGTAGGGCTGGATAAGCAAAGATTAAATGCTATAAGTGTAATAGGGGAATGCAGGAGTCAAACCAATGGACCAATTATTACACATCCTAGCTCAAACCCTAGACCACAAAATAACCAAAACACTGTGCATTATGCCCAATATGCCCCTGCTGCTCATGTAAACACTGCTCAGTATGCACACCCTGCAACCCCTATTCTTATGCATTATGTTCAAGCCACTGTGCCTCAGATACAGTATGTCCAGGCCCATGCTCCTCAGGTTCTGGTGCAACAAGTTGCACCTCAACAAGCTGTACCAGCAGTGGTTCAACTAGATCAGCAAAGCTTTTTCACCCAAGGCATTGTTGACTGGAGCAGCTTACCTTAAGAGTTAGGAGATGAAAATTTTGCACTCTATGCTCAAAATAATGTTTCTAGTGATGATGTTTGTTTTGTAGTATTGGAGTCTATACCAGAAGGGCTGGAAACTGAAGAAGGACAGTCAAGTGACGAAACAGTGGACAAAATTGCTGAAGCAGTGGTTACTGCTGTTGCTGATGAAATACTACTGGGAGAAAGTTTAGAACCCCTGTTGGAACCACTGTCTGACCCCTGGTCTGAAGGAGAAGAAACAAGGTGAAAAAGAAGAGAGAGCTCAAGAAGAAAGTGATCATACCTGTGATTGTGCCATGATGGCTGCAACTAAGGGAGCTTCTGCATGCTTAGATAGTCTTTGGTATGTAGATAGTGGAGGCTCCAGGCACATGACTGGATGTAGAGCCCTACTCAAAGAATTCAAAACTCATGGAGGGGGTGATATATCTTTTGGTAATAATAGTTTAGGGAAGGTGATGGGTTCTGGTACAGTACAGTCTGGTAATGTTAAGTTTGAAAATGTCAATCTGATAGACAATCTAAAATTCAACCTCCTTAGTGTCTCTGAAATGAGTGACAAAGGTTATGGTTCTTTTTTACTAAGGAGTGTTGTAGGATTGTTGGACCAGAAATGGTTGAAAAGATTGAAGAAATAATAAAAAATGGAATAACTAAACTTGTTGCTCAAAGAAGTGGCAATGTTTATGTAGAAGATTTCTAAAAAGAGAACCCAAGAACTGATGCCTGTCTGTTCTCAGCTGCCTCTAATAAAGAGACAGAACTTTGGCACAGGAGATTGGGGCACACAAATCTCAAGACAATCACTGCTTTGTCAAAACAGGGGTTAGTAAGAGGTCTTCCTCAAAAAATGTTCACCTGTCCTGAGCATTGTGTTTCCTTTTTAAAAGAAAAACAAAATAAAAGCTCATTCAAGTCCATTGAAGAGTCCAAAACAACCAAGTGCTTGCAAATGCTTCACATGGATCTGTTTGGCGCAGTTAAAGTCATGAGTCTTAGAAAGAAAAGATATTGTTTGGTAATTGTAGATGACTTTTCTAGGTTTACATGGACTTATTTCTTACATTCCAAAGATGAGACTGCAGGCATTCTGTAAGAGTTTACACACAGGTTGAAAAGCAGTTTGACTTGCCAGTAAAAATCTTCAAGAGTGACAATGGCACATAATTCAGAAATAGGGAGTTGGATGAGTTTTGTGTGTCCAAAGGAATTGTAAGGCAGTACAGCATTCTCAGGACACCAGAACAAAATAGGGTAGTTGAAAGAAAGAACATAACTTTGATAGAGGCTGCCAGGGCCATGCTTGCTGATTCAGGTTTACCATTAACTTTCTGGGCAGAGGCTGTAAACATTGCCTGCTATGAAATTCTTTATAAAATCAAACCACTGATATCTTATTTTAAAGTTTTTGGCTGCCCATGCTTCATTTTAAACTTAAAAGATTCTATTTCAAAGTTTGCAGCCAAAATTGATTGTGCTTATCATTTGGGATACTCAACCACTGCTAAGGCCTACAAAGTGTTCAACACTAGGACTAAGACAGTGGAAGAGACTTTGAATGTGAAGTTCAATGAACTATCTTCAATGAAAATCCTAGTAAATTCTGCAGAATTATTTGATCTTGGTAAGTTTACCTTTGAAAATGTTTCTGTCAATACTAACAGTGCAGGTCCACCTCAAAGTTCTCCATCAGACTATGGATATGAAGTCATCATTCCACAACAAAAGTCTGCATCAATTGGTAGAGTAACAGATGTTCAAAACAACAGTCAAAGCTCAACCACTGCTACCTCAACAGTTGTTGACCAAAGTAGCCCATTAACCCCTGCTTCCACGTCCTCAAGCACTATTAATAAAAATCCCCAAATAGTGGATAAAAATCAGCATGTTTCCACACCACTTCCTCCTATTCCTCCACCTCCATTTCAAGACCCAGTTGGATCATCAAAGTCACCAACATTGGTTAGCTCAGATGATTCACATTTGCAGCCTTCACCTTTAAATGCCATTGTTCCATACAAAGGAGATCTAATCTTCTTGAAGTCTCATCCACCTGACCAAATCATTGGCAACATCAGTGAAGGGGTGCTCACAAGAAGTCAATCCCAAAACATCTGTCTTTTTTCTGGTTTCCTATCACTTCATCAGCCAGTCAAGTACCAAGAGGCACTGAAAGACAACAGCTGGGTAGAAGCCATGCAAGAGGAGCTCCAACAGTTTAAAAGACAACAAGTATGGAAACTTGTACCACTGCCAGAGGGTGTGAGTCCTATTGGCACAAAGTGGGTCTTTAAAATTAAAACTAATGAAAGGGGTATTGTTGTCAAGAATAAAGCAAGGCTAGTGGTTCAAGGGTTCAGACAGGAAGATGGCATTGATTTTGATGAAACTTTTGCCCCTGTAGCAAGATTGGAAGCTATCAGATTATTCCTGGCCTTTGCTGTCAACCACAATATAAAGGTGTATCAAATGGACATTAAATGTGCATTCCTCTATGGTAAAATACAAGAAGAGGTATATGTTTGTCAACCTCCAGGTTTTGAGGATCCATTTAATCCAAATCATGTCTACAAGCTAAATCAAGCTTTGTATGGATTGAAATAAGCACCTTGAGCCTAGTATGAAACTCTTTCCACCTTGCTTCTCTCTATTGGTTTCACAAGAGGTAAAATAGACAAAACACTGTTTTTAAAATGGATAGGGAGAGACTTGATGATTGTCCAGATTTATGTGGATGACATCATTTTTGGAAGCACATGTTCTAAAATGTGTGAAGAGTTTAGAAAACTCATGACACCTAAGTTTGAGATGAGTGCAATGGGTGTACTCCAGTGCTTTCTTGGTCTCCAACTAAGGTAACTGCAAAATGGTACTTTCATCCATCGAGGAAAATATGCCAAAGAACTTTTAAAGAAATTTGAGATGGATGATTATAAACCATGTAGTACACCCATAACAACCACTAAAATAGTAATGTCCGATGAAAAGAATGATTTGGTTGATCAAACTCTTTATAGAAGCATGATTGGGTCTTTATTGTACCTGACTGCATCTAGGCCAGACATCATGTTTGTAACATGTGTTTGTGCAAGATCCCAATCAGCCCCTAGGAAGTCAAACCTTATTCCTGTAAAAAGGATATTCAGATTCCTAAAAGGTGCTCCCACACTTGGTATCTGGTATCCAGCTGATGGAAATATCAAGCTTTCAGGTTTCTCAGATAGTGACTTTGCTGGATGTAATACAACAAGGAAGTCCACTTCAAGAGGGTGCCAATTCCTAGGTAGTTTCTTAGTGTCTTGGCAAAGCAAAAAGCAAGCAGCTGTTTCAACATCGACTGCTGAGGCAGAGTATATAGCTGCTACAAGCTTTACAGCCCAACTGTTATGGCTTCAAAATCAAATGCAGGATTTTGGTATCACTGCCTTAAAGACACCTCTCAAGTTGGACAGTCAGGCAACAGAAAATATCATCAAAAATCCAGTCTCCCATTCAACCACCAAGCACATTGATATCAGACATCACTTTATAAGGGATTGCTATGAAAAAGGTTTGATTTCTCTGCACCATGTTCCGACTAAAGATCAGCTGGCAGATGTGCTAACAAAAGCATTAGACACATCCACCTTTGATAGCTTGATCTCTAGGATTGGCATGCTGAACATGGAATAACAGGCAAAAACCTGTTTTTCTATGAATAAAAGCATTAAAATGTTTTCAGAAAATCAAAATTCTATCCTTAAAATAGCTAAAAATGAAATTTTCATTAATTCCTAAAAGTCTGCCATAACCACTGTTCTGGTTCAAACATCTGTTCTGATGACTATTGTCCACTGCTGAAAGTCAACCTCTGTTTCCTCATTTCTTTGTTAATCACTGTTGTTCAAAATCAGTGTTTTAACCCACTGATGGCTATCCACTGATAGTTAAAAGTCAGCCACTGTTTTCATGTTACCACTGTAAACCACTGATATTTGATTCATCAGTGGTTTCCTAAACACCTGTCTTCCATTACTCATCAGAGTTTGGCACGTGGACAGTACTTATCCGTCAGATCTTTTGTAACCGCTGCCACATCAGCATTCACTTTTTCCACCTTATAAAACCCTGATCAAAACCCCAAACAGGGTTTTCACTGTCGAAATGAATTCAAAATTCCTTTCTCAAAACATTTACCATCCATTTCTCTCAAATCCTTCATCGTCTTCTTCCTTTCGCAATCACACTCAAATCATTATGGCTCTTCCATACAAAACTCCTCATAACTACCTGTGCATACTTGAAAAACCAAGTGATAGCACAACCTTCAACTCCGTCATTGATACTCTTTCGACCACAAAGTACAAAACTTTGTTGACTTGTAATGCTCCTATCTTCCTGGATACCCAAAGAGAATTTTGGAAAAATGCTAAACTTGATGTTAAGGACAAAAAGCCTGTCACACCCTGACTTTTGTGGAAGCGTATGATGTGTGACTTGTTTAATACCATTGCATTCAATCATAATAAACAACTATATGATCAAAACGATGTTCATCCACTCCTTAAGTAAAAGTATTACAAATACCAGTTATTTAAGTTTCAAACAACACAACCTTCGACTAAGATACAATTCAACAGAAGTGGATGACATCTAAACTTGGAATTTACTTCTAGAAACAACAGCCGCGCCTAAGATCCAACTTGTTACTTGAAATACATGTAATTTTATAAAACATCAACAAAAGTTGAGCGAGTTCATGCGTTTTGTGTGAGTACTGACATACTTGTAAACCTTTGAGAGACTCCTTTGAAAACAGGTATGAAAAACATTTATGAACATATCAAATAAATGTTTTACAAGGACATTAAAGCATGTGAGGACATAGGGAGCACTCGAAATGAGTAGGCTTATACCCTTGTCGATTTCCCTCGACTATGTCGAATTCCCCTTCGACTATGTCAATTCACCTTGACTATGTCCATTCACCTCGACTATTGTCGATTCACCTCGACTAATGTCGATTCACCTCGACTAATGTCGATTCACCTCGACTGGGACACCGAAGCACTCAAGTGGTCACCAGTACCATGAGTGGGGTTCGGTCGTACCCGTTAGATCTAACCTTCGTCCCTAATTAAGAATTAATGGCATTTCAAATTCAATCTATGCTCACATGATCTAATTAACTCATTTCATACCGTTTAAACGTTCGTAACATGTATTCCACCCCCGAGAGTTATAAAACCAAAAACAGTTAAGAGAAAAGGGGGACATGAACTCACTAGTTTGCATTCTTCAATCCGACATAACTCAAGCTGCTACTAGTGTACACGACAACCTACAATGTACTACTGTCTATTAGGCGAGCAGGTCGTGCCTTGACTTTGTATTAGTTAGTGTCTTTGAGTTACGTTTTATTGTGCCTTCAGTATTATTCCAAGTCATATAATTATTTGTTAAAATATTAAATATTTTAACTTAAATTATATTTATCAAATTTTGGAATAATTGTTAAAATAATATATATTAACTTGGTACTTTCCAAGTATTTATACATGCATATCCTTCCCAAGGATGGGTATATTTCTATTTGTATTTCTTATACTTGTATATTTTTTGCCATGTATTTGAGTCGTATTCCGGAGCGCATTTGTATGTACACAGATGCATATTTCCATTGTGTTTATTAAGCATCCTTATACTTAATTTTTATATTAACTTCTCCGGAATACTATTTCTAATAAAAATTCATATATATTTCCAATATATATTTTAAGGATTACTACTTAGCAAAATTATTTATAATTTTTCCCTTGGCAAAAATATTTGTGTTTTCATATAAGTTCCAAAAATATTATATTTTCAAGTCTAACTTAATAAATATATATAAACTTATTTTTATCCAATAATGTATTTCAAGTTTTCTCAAGAAAATATATATTTTTCCCAAAAATAATATATCTTCTAAAAATTCTAAGAAAATATATTTTTACTTCCAAAAATAATATATTTCCTCCTTGTCAAAATATGATATAAATTTGCAATAATTGTAAAAATCATATTTTTGTTCCTTTGATGTCAAAAATATTATTTATCAAAAATATACTTATGAGTAAGTTTTCCGGAATATTTTGTAAGTTAAATTCTTTTGTTCGGTTTCACCAATATTTTGTGTGTAACTTGTATATTTATTCCTTGGAATTTTTGGTAATATTTTGGATTGTAATTTCTTGGTACATAGATGAGTTATATATTATTTCAAGTCCTAAAATAATATAATTAATACACATAATATACAAATAATCACACGAGTTGTGACATCAATATATATATATATATATATATATATTTTCCTCAATATATACTTAGTTACTTTTATTTATCAAAAACCAACCACCAATATTTGTAATTTTTGTAATAAAAATTATGGCAACTTTTTATGTGAAAACCATTTTCAAGATTTACTTATAAGCACTTGTTTTAAAAATATTTTTCTAAGTGTTTATATTCTACAAAAATTTTGCCATAGTTTCCCCTTAAAAATGGAGGTTTCCATGCTTTCAAAGCATATCATTTTCTTTTAAAATCAACACAATCAATCATCAGCAATCATGTAACACTTACCATGTGCAAAAAATATGAAATTTACACTATGTCATGAACTTGAAACTTCACAAAAATTTGTAGTAACTTACTAGAGTATTTAGTAAGCTTAGTCACCCTTTAAAATGTGGTTATTTATTTAAAAATATCATTCATGAAAGATTTAGATCTTCACAACTTGTAAAGTGATTTTC
This sequence comes from Helianthus tuberosus, assembly GCA_030545235.1. NCBI lineage: Eukaryota > Viridiplantae > Streptophyta > Magnoliopsida > Asterales > Asteraceae > Helianthus > Helianthus tuberosus. The sequence goes on along the minus strand of JARYGA010015443.1, from coordinate 46,491 downwards.
TAAAATTATTTCTTCTTGAACTTTTCTTGTTAAATATATATTTCTACACTTGATTAACCACTAAAAATGTGGTTAATTTCTTTAAGAACCAAGTTTATGTAAATCTTGTATTTTAACTTAGTTTTTTTTTTTAAAAGGTTATTTTTGAAATCATCCTTTTACAAGACTTTTAACATGTATCAATCATCATCATACTCTAAAACAACTTCATTTTCAAGTTCATGACTCACATAAAGGATGATCATTATGATTTCTTCAAGATCTATCCTTATACTTGCTAGATCATGTGTTTAATCATCATCTAGCAAGGTTCTTATGATGATCAACATCATAAACACAAGAAATCCACAAACAAGTTTCTTACATACACTTAATCATCTTATATTTCATGTTTTAGAGCTTTATGTTAATGTTCATCCTTATGTTTTCTTGAGATTCCTTAATTTGACAAGTTACTTCACACTTTAACCACTAAAATTATGAGTAAAAGCAAGATCAATGGAGCTTACTACTAGCACTATGGCTAGGGTAGAACAAGATGGAAGATGATGAAGAAATGTGGTGGTTAATAGTTCTCCAAGAAGGTCCTTTCAATCTCCTTGCTTCCACCCTTCCTAACTATGCTTAAATCACCTTGTAGGATGCTTAGATTACTTGGAAATGGGCTAGCAATGGATGTATATGTGTGGGTAGTGATGGCCGTGAGTATGGAGCTCATGGAGGAGGTTGTGTTTGATTCTTGAATTATAGAAAAGTGAAGTGAAGTCTTATGGATTATATGCTTATTTCTTCCAACATTTTAATATACAAAGGTCCTTATGTCTCTTATCCTTGCAACATATCAAAATAAAATATTCAAGAAATAGATATGGTGGTGGGAACCACTTACAACTGGTTATGGGGGGGGGGGGTGTCTAGTTGGGTTTCAATTTCTAGTTACACAATCTAGTTACTTGTTAAGTGTTTAATTTAGGAGTTAATTGTGTTTTGGTGTTTTAACAAGTAATATGATGAGTAGTGCTCATAACTAGCTTCATAACATAAAAACATTGCTTCTAGTAAAAATTTGATGTTTCGGGTAGTGTCCGGTTGTTCGTTTTGTTACTGTCCGTTAAAGTGCTAAATTGCGCAGTTTAGTGTGCTTTATGTAGTCTTTTATGACAGTTTCGATTCCTGGCACTTAGGAAAGTATTCTGGACCATTAAACCACTTTTCTGCATTATATTCAGATGTTAAATTGCTGAATTAATTTATTTTCTGCAGAATTTTGCAGTTTTAGTGTGTTTCTGGCACTTTCCGGCACCTATGTTTTCACTAGGAAGGCAGTTTTGTAATCCCTACTTTCCTACACACTATCCTAGTGTATCACTTGGTTCTGGTGCTCATTCTGTGTCTTAACATCATGTCTGTCTAAGTACTGAACTCCCGTCAGTGCTTTTAGTTTGTCTGATAGTGGTGCCAATTCTGTTCAGTGCATTAATAGAACTATATCGTGTTGAATGTAGTAATGATGAAAGTCTTGCAACATGAAATGCCATTGTATGTATATAACAGTAATCATAAATTCATTCGTCTTATAAACTAGATCATGCACAGTCATTAAAGCATAGATTACTGTCTAATTATTGTACGAAATGTACAGAAAAGTGGCGGTTGTCACAAAGCCCTTAGCAATAAATTCATCAATCTGGGGTATTCCAGTTATCATCACACCTCAAACTCTGTCTGAGGTCTTTGAACTCAATGATATTCAAGGTAAAAGCTCTTTTCCAAAAACAGAGTATCAAACTGATTTTCTTGAGAGAGGGTATGAAGAGGAAATGAAAAAGGAGACTTTACAAAAAGGCAGTTTTCCTCCTGCCATGAGGTTTTTATTCCATACCCTCCTCATGTGTGTGTCAAATAAAACTACTGCTTTCAATGAAATACCATTGAAAATTCAATATATGGGTTATGCGATTATGAATAAAGAAAATTTTAACTACTCCCAGGAAATTTTTATTGACATGGTTAAGAATATTAATAATATTAAAGATAATAAGAAATCATTTCTCTTGTTTCCAAGGTTTTTAAGTTTTTACTTACAAAAGAAATTTTCCAAGGATAATGCCCATGTGCTAATCTAAGGAAATCCTTGTCAAATAAACAGCCTTTCTTCTGAAACTTTTACTAGGTTGTCAAAACCTTCAAAAATACAAACAGAGGAGCCTGAGCAGAATTTAGCAGCAACAACTGCTCCTCAGGTTATTGCTGTTGGGCCCACTGCTCAAGGTGATCACAGCAGCCCAACCACTGCTGTAAAACCCACACCTAAAATCACCAAAAGACCTAAAAAGAAAAATATCCAAAAACCCCCCAAACCCACAAAAAGGAAACTCTGGAAGATGAGATCCCAGAAATTATACATGTGACAACACAAAAGTCACCAATAACCACTACTGCTACTTCCTCACAATAGTTGGATGAAAGATCTCAACCTAAGCCTCAAACTCCTCCTGCTTCTTCTCAAAAAGATCAGGTTGTATCAACTGGGACACCACAATATGAAACATTTGATTCCTTAAATCTATGTTCAACAGCCCAGCTCCCGGGGCAAATTCTCTTTCTACACCCATCCTCACTGCACAACTTCCACCATCCATGCTACCTTTGTTGGATGCACTTGATATAGCTCAGACAAAAATCAGTTCTTCTCAACCACCTGTTAATGAGAATATACCTCAACAAGTAACTGAGTCTGAGCTCCTTATCTCTGCTAACCCACCAACAACTGAGGAGGTTACACTGCAGGAATTACACGCAATTCCTGTCAGTAGTTCAAGTGGAGCAGCTACTGGTTTACATTTGGATAGTAGTTTCATTAGTAAGACTCCCTTGAAGGAAATTTCTTCTTTGGGAACCATAGTGTCCACTGGTGTGTTTCCATTATACACTGGTACACTTAAAATGGTAACCTCTGCTGAAGAAAGAAGTCCCCAGTACCAAGAAAAAAGGGGCATTAGTGGATGATTTTTGGGAAACTTTCCCTAAGAAAACCACTGATACAACCACCACTGGTGGTAAATCAGATGATCCCATTAACTTGGGTGATGGTTTAAAATACAAAGAATTGACGGAGAGGGTTGACAAAATTGACACATCTATTGCAGAAATCAAATCTATGTTGCAACAGTTGTTACAAACTCAAAAGGCAACACCCACTGCTGCAACATGTGCAACATCTGCTCCATCATCTGCTCCTACTCCCACTGAGCTTTGGGAATTGTTTCAACCTCTGCTTCATAAACAAAGATAATTTGCTGATCAACAACATGAAGTTCAAATTCAAAAGATCAGAAATTTGATGGAAGCTAGGTTCAAGGATACACAAGCAGATATCAAGGCAATTACGGCCCATTTACTACAAACCACTGGCACTGCTCTTCTTTCGATCATCTTTGTTGACAATCCTCCTGATGATGCCAAAAAGGGGGAGAAAAAGAAGAAGGGATATGAAGATGGCCTATACATGAAACCAGATCCATTGTCAAAACTGGTTACAGAAATCCCTAGGCCAGATGGTTCCAAAAAGGTTGATGAGACTCAAAATGCTTTTGCTGATTTAAAAGCAAACATAAAAGAGTCAATGGAGATAAAATGGTCTAAAAGGTTTGAGCAGGAGAAGAAAGTTTTGATGGAAAAGGAAGAGCAGGGTACTTCTTAACCCAAGAAAGAGCAGGGTAAACCTAAAAGAAGACAGACTACTAGAAAAGTAGGGCAACCCAAATCCACACCTACCAGAATCACAAAACATACTCCTCAAACCCCTAAAAGCTCCTCTCATCAAACCTCCAAACCAACATATGTTGAGACACCTGTTGTATCAACAGTTGTTGGTACTTCAGTTGTTTCAATAGATGTTACCCCAACAACTGCCATCACTATCACATCAACACACACTCAATCCACTGCCATACCAAAAAAACCTCACCAGCACAAAAGCCACCTGCCAAAAAGAAGAAGACATCAGATGACACATCATCTGTTGTAATGACAATAGTGGTTGAAACACCAGTTGTTTCAACTGCTGTTAGTCAAACACCTACCATCTCAATCACCACCACTCAATCCACCAAAACACCACCAACCTCTCCTAAGCACAAAAGGAGATGGGTAACAAACATTGTGCTGGAAGATGACACTTTCCCAACTCCAACATCAACACAACCGCTGACCCTTGTCACAATTCCAAACCTTGTTCCATTATCTTCAGCTCAAGTTCTGAATTCAGACACTGCTATTGTTCATGTGGGATTACTATACCCATTGGATCTTCCAGCAGTCAAAGAGGAGATAAAATCATTTTACTCTGAAGATGACCCTGCAAAAAGGAAACTTCCTTCCATTCAAGGTTATCCTTTCCCAAGAAACATAGAAGAGTATCTCAAAGTAAAAGCTCAACAAGCTGAAGATATATCTAAAAAGGATACAGAGGGAAAGTCTGATAAAGAGATTCAGAGAAATCTGCAATACCTTCTCACCAAGGTCAGAACTTTAGAACAGTTCTCAAAAGACCTTTGTCAAAAATTGTCTGAAAGAGATTATGAAAGTATGAGGAAAGACTATCTTGAATATATCATGGCTTACAAGAAGTACAGGGCAGAAAAGAACCAGTACAAAGAATGGACTATCAGTGAACTAGAAAAGGAGACAACCAGAATTCAAGAAATGATTGAAAACAAGGTAAAGCAGACTCCTCCAGTTTGGGCCAAGTACAAGAAGAATGTACCAGAAAGGACCCTACAGTTGAAAAGAATGAAAGAAGAACTGATAACACCTGATTATGGGTCATGGAACCAGGTCACAAGGTGGTCAGAGGATAAAGTGTTAGCCACTTACAAAAAGTTGGAAGAGTTGAGGAAAATAGATCCCGCTGTTCCTCAAAAGCCTGATTATCCAGAAGTAGTGGTTCCAGTTAGACAACCAAAGTTACCAATCAGAAGATCCACTGCTCCACCTGCTGCCATCCTTTATCAAAGAGGGAAATAAAACAGATGGATGCAGCAACCAAAGAAGATAAGGATCAAGAAGAGCTTATTATGAAGATGGTTCTTCAGACACTTTTGGATAAAAAACAAGAATCAGCACAATCTCAAGACCCTGCCAAAGTTGTCATCACCAGGCCTCAATTTCCAAACTCATCTACAATAAAAACTCTCCCAAAAAACCTATTCGATTCAAAGATACTAAAGTGGTAATCTGATAAACAGAACCACGTATTTACTCTGCTCAAATCCAATGGTGAGGTGAAGCACATATCAAGGGAACAAGCACTTGGCCTAGGAGTTGAAGATCTACAGGATCTCCTTGAGCTTCCACTGTATAGGGATGAGGATGATACAGATTCCTTGGACTTTGAATTACTATTCAAAGGACAAGTCAGGGAATTATTGATGAGGCAATAAAAATCCAAAATAATGAAGAGTTTTGGCATTATCTGTTCCAGGGGGAGATTGTTGGGATTGAACCCTACCAAAGGAACAGTTGATAAAGCCAAAACTGGATCAGATTAGTGGATTCAGTATAAGCAGATGTTTGCATCAGTCTTTCTCCTTGAAAGTGGCCTAACATCTGATGACTTATAAGTACTGCCCTTCACAAACTGCTTCTGATCTTCAACAACTGATGAAGACCTAAAGACTGTTGAAGACAAAGCACTGATGCTCAATCTATTGTCATTGTTCAAGTACTGCTGATGAAGCAAAGCACTGCTAGGAGTGTAACCGTGGAATGAGAAGCCGTAGTTTAGTTTATTTCTTTGTATTGATGTAATCAGTAGTTTAGTCTAGCAGTGTTTGTAATAGGCAGTAGTTGTAAGTTGTTAGGAGGTTAGATCTTACTTTCGTGGTGATGTCAGCAAAGATGCTTTAGTGGTTTGTTCGGTACTATAAATAGAATAGTACCCTATACTGTTCTATTAGCTCCCTTCTTTCAGAAGTCATTCTGTACGAACAAACCATCTGTGAGCTCAGGCTGAGGGGGAGATTGTATGCATGCGTTCATTGTTATTGTTGGTGCATATGTCTGTCGACTTCGTCTTGTATCAAGTCTTGTAATAGAATGATAGATCAGGGCACGAAAAACGAGGAATTTATAGATTGTGACCATTTCGCACAAAATGGAACAAGACCATTTCGCACAAAATGAGACTTGACCATCTCGTACGAAATGCTTAGCCTATAAATACCCAGCTTGTCCATTTCATTTGTAACTTTCTGATTCCAGAGCCGAAGTGCTGCTGAAGTATTGACAAGAACTCTTCTGAACGACTCGTTTTGGTCGTGCAAACGATCCTACAAGTGGTATCAGAGCTCAGGAGGAAGAGTTCTTACCATTTCAGCTGAAAATTCTGATTTCTACACCTTCTTTTCAAAATTAAACTTGATTTCACGGTCAAAATGTTTTGATTTTCACATATAACGTGCGAAACAGTGTTTTAACAAATCCTTGAAAGAATCAGATCTAAAAACGAACTAAAACCTGTTCAATTTGTCAAAATCATGGCCGATACGATGACATCAGTAGCATTTCGCACCAAATGAACTTTTCATTTCGCACGTAATAGCTTTCACACATCCATTTCGCACCAGATTGATTCATTTCGCATGAATTGGAAGATTTTGATCTCATTTCGTACGATATCAGCTCATTTCGCACCAAGTTGGCATTTCACTTGACCATTTCGCACGAAATCATCATTTCATTTGAATCCATTTCGCGTGAAAGCCATTTCGTTTGAAAGTCAAAATTTGTAAAGATTTTTGAAACTGGAACATGGAAGAAGAGTTTTACAACGCGTTTGCTACTCCGATTACTATTGCACAGAACACAATGTTAGAAAATTAAACGGGCACCATGCAAAAACTGCCAAAGCTCATGAATATTGAGGAGTATAAAGGATGGGAGGAGTGATTTGAAAATTGGGTTCAATCAAATTACTTGGATGCTTGGGAATGTGTTGAAACAAAATATGTTAGATCGGTGAATGATGATGAAGAGGTTATTGCTATTAAAGATCTAAGTGTTGAGGAGAAAAAGAAATACAACGATGAAAAGATGATGACTAGTCTATTGCATCAAGCTGTTAAAGAAGATATCTTTGTTTTACTGCAACACAATGGAAATGCATATTCAATTTGGAAAGCATTAAAATCGAAATTTGTTGGAAGTAAAGAGATGATCAAGAACAAAAAATCACTTTTGAAAAAGGAGTTCGATCTATTTGGCTTTCACATTTTGTTACCTGAAACGCGTTTAAAAACATTTTGTTAGTGGGAAATACTGGTGACTGAATCCTAGTTTAATCAAGACAGGTAAAACCGTTTTACAGTATTGAGGGCGATCTCACAATTATATTTGTTTCCATCTACTTTAATTACCACCCACGGTACTGTCAACCCGACTTGTGGTCATGTTACTACTCACAATGTGGTAACAAATTTTGTATACAAAACCCCAACATACCGACGATAATTGTAGAATACAAATACTCAATCACTGTTTAATATAATGTAAAACATTTGAGGTTTTGTAAAAACAGTTTACAAAAAAGGAGATTACTCACATTGCTGTCTTAGGGTTTTCCTTTGTGATTTCCTGGTGATTATCTATTAATTACATAATGCACACGCGTTAGTATAATAACCCAATATGTACATTAGTAATACCCTCCCCGAGACAGAATTCCAACGACTACGTCGGGCAGAACCTCGATAGCCATTATGGAACCCTAGATCAATCGGGCAGCGTATCTAATACGTAACTGGGGGTTATGATACTTACAACGAGGCAGAGCTTCATTAATTAGGGGGTATAATGCCCAGGTATACTGCCTACTATAGAGAAATTGAGAGAGATTGAAAAACTGAACGATTTGAAATTGAAACTGATCGATCCTATTTATAGTGCTGATCAGGCACTTCCTCGCGGCCCGCCTAAGAAACAGAATGGGCCTTCGCGCCTCGTGACGTAGGCCGGGTAGGCCCTAGCTTGGCGCGGTCACCGGTATAGGTTCGACGCGTGTTGACACGTAGCGGCTCCGGGGCGTGCCTCTTGTCCTCTCGCTCGCGGCCCGCGTAGGATGAAGAACAAGTCTTCGCGGCCCGCGAGAGACTAATAAAATTGATTTTTATTTAATTTTATAATAAAATAAAGGTATTTAGGGTCCGTTTTCATATACGGGATGTATTTTAGGACGTATAGGGGCATTCTAAACATATTAGGGGTGTCAATATTTATTTGGGAGGGTTGTTATATCCTCCCCACCTTGTTTTAGAACTCGTCCTCGAGGTCTACTGAAATAGGTGCGGGTATTTCCGTTGCATTTCTGATTCAAGCTCCCAAGTGTATTCTGGTCCTCTCTTAGAATCCCATTTCACTTTGACCAGAACTAGTCTCTTGTGTTTGAGATTTTTGACTTTCCTGTCTTCAATCTATAGCGGCTTCTCTACAAACTTTAGTTTCTCATTTACCTCTATATCCTTAAGAGGCACTACTAATGATTCATCGGCTAAGCATTTCTTGAGATTAGATACATGAAATACATCATGTATTCCTGCCATTTCCTCTGGCAGTTGTAGCTGATAAGCTACAGGTCCTATTCTTCTAATAATCTCGAAAGGTCCAACATACCTGGGGCTTAGCATTCCCCTTTTGATGAATCTTACCACTCCTTTCCATGGAGAAACTTTCAATAACACCTTATCTCCTATTTGAAATTCCAACGGCTTCCGTCTGTTATCAGCATAACCCTTCTGTCAATCACGTGCTGCTTTCAGTCGTTCCTTGACTTATATGATTTTGTCCGTTGTCTCTTGCACTAATTCGGGTCCAGATAATTGCTTTTCTCCGATTTCCGCCCAATAGACTGGAGTTCGGCACTTCCGTCCATAAAGTGCTTCGAATGGTGCAGCATTGATACTGGTATGATAGCTATTGTTGTAAGAAAATTCTATTAATGGTAAGTGATCGTCCCAATTACCTTCGAAATCAATTACACAAGTTCTAAGCATATCTTCCATTGTCTGAATTGTTCTTTCGCTTTGTCCGTCCGTTTGAGGTTGATAAGCGGTGCTTAGATTTAGCTTGGTTCCCATTGCTTTTTGGAAACTTTTCAAAAAATGAGAGGTAAAAAAATCCATTATTATCAATTCCCATTTCCAAACTAACATTTCTATCAAAAACAATTGATAAAGGAATTCCATGTAATGAAACTATATCATTTACATACAACTTAGCTAATTGTTCCATACTAAAAGTTTCCTTCATTGATAGGAAATGAGCTGACTTAGTTAGTTTGTCTACAATCACCCAGATTGTATCATTACCTTTTCTTGTCTTGGGTAATTTGGTAATAAAATCCATTGTTATCAATTCCCATTTCCAAACTAGCATTTCTAACTGTTGCAATAAACCAGAGGGTTTCTAATGTTCAGCTTTAACTTGTGAACAGGTTAAACACTTAGAAACATAAGCTGCTATACCCTTCTTCATTCCTATCCATCAAAAATTCTTTCTTAAATCTTGATACATCTTATCACTTCCAGGATGCATCGTATACTTAGACTTATGGGCTTCTTCTAATATACAGTGGCATAGGTTTCCTAATTTGGGTATCCACATTATTTTCTTATGGAATCTCCAAATTCCATTTGTTTCTTGTTCTAATTCCTTAATCATTCCTTTCAATTTTTCAGTATCATCCTTGATTACTGATTCTTGTGCTTTTCTAATATGTTCATTTAAATCTACTTGTAGATTTAATTTAAGAGAATGCACTCTTTTTGGCTTTTCGTGATACTTTCGACTTAAAGCATCGGCTACAAAATTAGCCTTTCCTGCATGATACTCGATATTACAATCATAATCACTAAGAATTTCCATCCAGCGTCTTTGCCTCATATTCAACTCCTTTTTCCTGAAAACATACCTTAAACTCTTATGATCAGTGAAATGGTAAACTTACTACCGTAAAGGTAATGTCTCCAAATCTTAAGGGAAAAAATTATGGCTCCTAATTCCAAATCATGGGTTGAATAATTTTCTTCATGATTCTTAAGTTTTCTAGAGGCGTAAGCTATAACCTTTTGACATTGCATCAACACACATCCATAACCTAACTTAGAAGCGTCACAATAGACTACAAAGTCTTCGATTCTTTTTGGTAACGCTAGTATGGGTGCGTTGGATAATCTTTGCTTAAGAATTCTAAAGGCTTCTTCTTGTTTTGGTCCCCATTCAAACTTAACAGACTTACAGGTTAACTTAGTTAAGGGAGTGGCTATTCTAGAAAAATCTCGAATAAATCTTCTATAATAACCGGTTAATCCTAGGAAACTTCTAACCTCGGTTGGTGACTCAAGGGTTTTCCATTTGGTAATTGCCTCAATCTTTGTGGGATCCACATGAATTCCTTCGTGATTGACTAAACGTCCAAGAAACTGCACTTCTTCTAACCAAAATTCGCACTTCGAAAACTTTGCATAAAGTTTTTCTTTTCTCAGCAAATTTAGGAGTGCATGCAGATGCGCTGCATGTTATTCTTTACTTTTAGAGTAAATGAGAATATCATCTATAAAGACAATTATGAATTTATCCAAATATGGTTTACATATTCGGTTCATCATGTCTATAAATGCGGTTGGGGCATTGGTTAAACCAAATGGCATGACAGTAAATTCATAATGGCCATACCTTGTTCTGAAAGTGGTCTTAGGAATGTCCTCTTTCTGTACCTTTAATTGATGATATCCTGAACGTAAATCAATTTTAGAGAAAAATCGAGCTCCTTGCAGTTGATCAAACAAATCATCGATTCTTGGTAGTGGGTCCCGATTTTTTATCGTGACTTTGTTCAATTCACGGTAATCAATGCACATTCTCAGTGACCCGTCTTTCTTTTTAACAAACAATATTAGTGCTCCCCATGGCGATGAACTGGGCTATATGAATCCTTTCTCCAACAATTCGTCTAACTGCTTCTTCAGTTCTTGCATTTCTGCGGGTGCCAAACGGTAGGGTGCTTTGGCAATTGGTGCTGTTCCTGGTAGCAGATGAATTCTAAATTCGACTTCTCTGTCTGGCGATAGTCCTGGTAATTCTTCTGGAAACACATATGGAAATTGAGATCCTACAGGAATATCTTTCAATTCTTTTCCTTTAGTGTTAATGATTATGGAAATCAAATACACTAATGATCCTTTTCTTACATAACAGGAGGTTTTCATCACAGAGATGAATTTCCTAGATCTAGATGGCTTATCTCCTTTAATTGTGATCTTTTCACCCTTTGGTGAATTTACTTGGATTGACTTTTGTTCACATAGAATACTGGCTTTATTGGCTACTAACCAATCCATTCCTAATACAACATCAAATCCTGCCAGATTCATTGGATACAGGTTTGCAATAAACTTTTGATTTAAAAATTCTATTCTTGCTCCCTGCAAGATTTCAGAAATCTTAATGGTTTCCCCATTTGCTGTCTCTACTAGACATTCTTGTGGGAGTTTAGTTAATGGTTGATTGAGAAATTTTCAAAAAGAAGTATTAATAAAACTTTGGTTCGCACCAGATTTAAATAATACTTTAGCAAAAACATCATTAACTAAAAACGTACCGGCGATCACGTCCGGGATCATCTTGGCTTCTTCTGCAGTCAAAACAAATGCCCTAGCATTTTTAGTAGTCTTGTTGTTCATGGCTGGAGCTTGTTTCGGACAGTGTGGCTTGATGTGACCTTTTTCTCCACAATTGAAGCACACTCCATTACTAGGTTTCTTCCTACAATCTTCTTCCTTGTGTACCGGTAGCTTGCTGAAGTTACAGTAGGTGGAGCATCTTCCTGAATGCTTCTTCTTGCATGCCTTACAATAAGGTGCAGAGGTAGAACCTACATTTTCCCACGGTTGGAATTTTCATAACGAAATTCTTGGGTAAGCCTTTGAGCTAGGTTTCTCCTCTGGTCCTCTTCTCGTGTACGCACTAATTCATCAGTCAAGGTGTTTGCTAGTTCTACAGCTTCTTCTATTGTTTGAGGTCTAGCCACCGTGACTACATGCCTAATCTCACTGATTAATACCCTGATGTAACGGGAGATTACTGGCGATGCAAGGGTCGGCACTATTCTAGCATATTCGAAGAATAGCGTAGTGTATCCTTTACTATCCACTCCAGTCATTCTATGGTTTAAGAACTTATTTGCTATCTGTTCTTTTTCATTGGGAGGGCAGAATTTCCATTCTACCATGTTCTTAAATTCCTCACATTCCATATTGTAAACCCTGTCACTTCCTCTAGATTGGAGGATAGTGTTCCACCATTCTAAGGCTGAGTTCTTAAACAGATCGGAGGCAAACATTATCTTATCCTCTTCCGCACACTTGCTTATTTTCAAGACTGCCTAAGTCTTTTCTATCTAGCGTAGAGCTGCAATGGGTCCTTCATTGCACGAGAATTCTATTGGTTTACAGGACCAGAATTCTTTATAAGAACAACCACAAGATATGGTTCTTCTTCTTTTGGGAATGGGCACTTGAAGTATTGGTCCATTGTTTACGCTGTGTTCTGGTTCAGTAGGTCGTCTACTGCCATTGTTACTTTTATTATTATCCGCTTCCTTAACCGTTTTGATAATATATGGCATTGCGTCTATAATCCCGTGTGCCACTATGTGTTGGATGGCACTGTTATCCACTTGGTTTCCATTATTATTGTTATTCTGGTTATCGTTATTCTGGTTTTCTTGGTTCACTTTGTTGTCCATCTGAATTTTAGACATTTGTCACATATTAATTTTACTGTATAATATTTGATACAAACAATCACATCACACGTATAATGATCCAAAATCGTCGTCATTGCGACCTTTACTCTTTCTTATATATTATTATGCTTCTAGTACAAACTGAAACTGAAATCTAAAATTACAATATTATTAGGCATCCGTAGCTTTTGTCTAGATATATATATATATATATATATAATATTCTTTTTTCAAACGTGCACACACATATTATATATATATATTACTACTACAGATAGGGGTTCATCCAAAAGTCCATATTACGCTCGTCATATTTCCAGACGAGTCATTCCCCTATTTGTCTCATCCTCTCACTTCCTTCTAAAATCTCTTCACCAAAGGTTCGGAGTTCTTGCACATTTTCAGTGCCCATGGGTGGTGCAGGTGCTGGTATCAGGTCTAGGTACTGGGGCATGGGTTCCTCGTGTGGGTAAGGGTTCTCTAGGATTTCCCTGATGAATTGATCATTATCATAATATGGGTCTAGGGGGTCCAGGTTTGGGTAGGTTGCTTGGTTTGGCATGGGTTCGTCTGGTATTGGATAACATTGTTGGTAATCCCTATGGTTGTCAAACCAGGGGTCATAGTCTGGGTCTGAGGGATGGGGTGATGGTACTCTAGGTATTTCGGCTAGGTCAAAGGCAGGCATTGGGATTTGGTTTTCTGGATTGGCTTCAATTTCCATTGGTTGTGTGGGAAAAAGTGGTAATGGCTGGGGTGCTATGAGTTGTTCTAGATTCGGGTCGGCAGCTGTGGTTGCTAAGGTATGAAAATTTGCTAGACTCCTATTCAGCATATCCTGGGTGTGAGCATTCGTTTCTCTATTAGCGGCTGCTAAAGCTCGCTGTTGCTGTAACTTTTTCATTCTCTTCCTACATTCATGAGCTCCTCTGCTGAACCATCCTCTCTTCTTAGGAGGGAATGGCCCTTCAGATTGTGCCTTGAACACGAAAATCCCATCTTTGTTGTCAGCCGAATACCTTGAGAGGGTAGGCTGCGAAGAGGTGCCTTCATCCCTAGGTGAGCTGGACAACTGACGGTAAGCGTCCGAAGGTCCATGGTCGCTCATACTGTAAACTAACAAATAGTCAAATAAAACACAACAATAATATATAGATATGCACGTATCCATGTAAATTATTTCCTAACATATTGAATAAGATCTTGTTGTTAGCAGAAAACTTCTGTGGCTGAATCAGTGGCTTAGCTCTGATACCACCTTCTGTCGCAACCCCCATCCCCTAGTTACCCGAGAACGGGCGGCCGTGGCCAGTTTCAGTGGTATCGGTGTTTGTCAATTTGGCAGCGGAATTTACATCAGGATCGTTGTAGGTCCCGTGAGCCGTATGGATCGTAACAGAATCGTCTATCTAACCTAGAGTGCGGAATCCTCTAGATCAGATTTCACAGAAAACGAGTAGAACAAGAAACAAGAACACGATACACTTTCAATCCGGTCTTCTATTGATTATCCAACATGATGTTTACAATCAATCCAAGACCCACAAGAAATCTCCTAGCCACTCTCTATAGATTTCTCTAACTCCCCAAACTTGCTAACAATGTGTAACCTAAATGTGACAACCGTCACTTTTTCGTACATTCCGTACACTAGATGAACAGTAATTTGTGCTTTAATGACTGTACATGATCTAGTTTACCAGACAAATAAATTCCTGGATTCCATGCAAGTGAATTCATGCATGATATATGCTACAAGAATTACGTTATGATAGCGTTGCGTCAAAAATTAGTAAACTCACCGGTAAGACACATCGTGTCAACAGAACTGCAGAAAGCAGTCAGACATTAGAATTAGGGCCTAGGTGTAGGTCCAACGTAAAAAATACATTAAAACCCAAGGATACATACAAGGGTTACATATATACCGCCCGGATAATATTTAATCACACAAATATTCTGTTATGATTAAAATTTTATTTTAATCAGGTTCGTGTTGAAAAATAAATTAAAACGCTTAAAAACGTTATTTTTCAAGTTTAAGCGCGTACCGTGTGTTCCTACGCGACACAATGCTTACACTGCAAAACGCAGACACCGCAGCAAACCCAGGAATATGCCAGGAATATACCAGGAATATACCAGGAATATGCCAGGAATATACCAGGAATATTCCAGAAATATACCAGGAATATGCCAGGAATATGCCAGGAATATACCAGGAATATACCAGGAATATGCCAGGAATATGCCAGGAATATGCCAGTAATATACCAGGAATATACCAGGAATATGCCAGGAATATACCAGGAATATACCAGGAATATGCCAGGAATATGCCAGGAATATGCCAGGAATATGCTAGGAATATGCTATATGGAAGGTCTATAAATACCACCATTTCATCACTCCACCTTCACTTCCCTCTCTCCCTCCCTTGTTCTCGGCCCAACCAAGCACCACCGCCACCCTCATTTTCCAACTCATCCATCCATTCCAAGGTGATATTGAGGAGTAAGAAGGCCACTAACGAAGCTCGGTGCAAGCGGATCTTGAAGGACCTTCTTCATTTGCTTTTATCCACCTCTTTTGTCCTCTTGAACTCCCCTAGCCTTGTGCTAGTAGTAAGTGCTTCTAAACATCTTCTTGTTCTCGTTTATGATGGTTAATAGATGATTTAATGGCTAAAAATCATAAACACTAAAGATCACCAACTAAAAGTCTTGTAAAATGATGAACTTAATGGATAAATGGAAAGTAATGGTGTAAAACTTGTTAAACTTGTTTTGTGATGATTATTTTGTGTTGTTTAATGCTAGTAGTAGTTCGGATCGTCATCTAACCCGGCTAGGTTATGTTCATAGAGCATGAACTAGTGTATGTTAACCAACTGTAAGACGAAACCATGTTTTAAAACCGGATCTTTCATGAAATAGAGGTGTTTTTGTGAACAAACAAGTGTGTGGACACTAGTGTAACAAAAGTTTTAACAAAGAAATAATTTTCGCAAAAACCGACTAGAAGTTGTAAAACTTCATATTCTTTAAAAATAAGATTTCCAAGAAACCGACTTTATTTTTAGAGATGGAAAAACCTACTAAATGTGTTGAAGAGTTACTACATAATTTTACACAACTTGCAAGTTCATGTGTATGCGATTTGTGTTTATTTTGACTAGTTTGATATTTGAAGATGGTATTTTGATGATGGAAAAATTGATTGGTTGAATTTTAAAAGAAAATGATACGTTAGTAAGCGTGGCCACTTCCAGTTACATAGGAAACTCTGGCGAAATTTTTCCAGAAAATAACACTTACAATATTTTTGGTGACAAGTGTTATGAATATATTTTTGACACTTAGAAAAATATAAGTTTTTGAGAAACTTATCCCCTAAAAATATACCTAAAAACATTACCAAGGTTTCCCTAATTTTTGGTGATAAGAAATGGTGATTTCCTCAAGAATAAAAATGGATATTAAGTATGTAGATTTTTGAGAAAAATATATATATATTATTTTATCACCAACTTTTGTGCTAAGTGTGTATAGTATATGTTATACGTGCTAGTGTATTAAGACTTAAAAATACACTAAATACTCATGAGAAGTATAAACATAAAAATACACATACAACATACAAGATACATAATTCGGGTGCAAAGTGCAAAACACGAGATACTTATATTAATTTTAGAGAAAATAATATAAGTAAGATACGTAGTTAAAAATATAGAATATTTTTAACACAAGAATACGTACACAAGAGATAGTGACTGTACTTGTGCGATACAAGTCTAGTGACTAACGTTAAGAAAACACGTATAGGTCACGACGCTAGATAAGCTAATCCGGTGGAGTTTACGACGCAGGAACGCAAAGTTGTGAGTTCATGCTCCCCCTTTTCTTTAACTGTTTTTGGTTTTATAACTCTCGGGGGTGAAATACATGTTACAAATATTATAATTTTTACAAATGGTAAAAATACGAGAAGCACTCTTGGTGAGAACAAGTACCGAGTGCAATATGATTTGAGAATACAAAAGAATACGAGAAGCACTCGTGGTGAGTGCAATATGATGAGCTTTAAGAAAAGCCTAGAAAATACTAGATCATGTGAGCTTAAACTAGATATTGAGATACCATTAATACTTAATTAGGAACGAGGGTTAGATCTAACGGGTACGGCCGAGCCCCACTCATGGTCCTTATGTGACCTCTTGAGTGCTTCGGTGTCCCAGTCGAGGGAAATCGACATAGTCGAGGTTAATTGACACAGTCGAGGGTAATCGACACAGTCAAGGGAAATTGACACAGTCGAGGGTAATCGACACAGTAAAGGAGACAACACTAATGCTCCATATGCTCACATGCCTTAAAGGAGCCAACACTAGTGCTCCATATGTCCTCACATGCCTTAATGTCCTTGTACAAACATTCAATTAGTTCGTGGTGTACACAAGAAAACTTGATTTATACATGAACACTTTATTTATACAAGATACATACAATGTTTTCATACAAGATATGCAAAATGCATGAACTCGCTCAACTTTATGTTGATGTTTTCCAAAATTAGATGTATTTCAGGTGACGGGATGGATCTTGGGCGCAAGTGTCATAACTAGAAGTAGACTACAAGTTTAGATGTCATCCACTTTTGTTGAATTGTAACCTTGTCAAAGGTCGTGTTTTGAAAACTTAAATAACACGTGTTTGTAATACTCAAATTTTCATGAATGGATGAACATCGTTTTGATCATGTAGTGTTTATTACGATTGAATGCAATGATAACAAGCTAGTCACACATCATACACTTCCGCAAAAGACAGGGTGTGACAGTTTGGTATCAGAGCTTCGATTGTAGTGAACTAGGATTCTTTCTCGAGTCTAGACTACAATCACTAGAGTTCTCTCACGAAAACATTTTACAAAAAGGTTTTCATTGCATTCACGAAAGCGCCAAGATCCACAAGTCAGACACTTTTCAAAAAGTGACAAGGCAAGGACATTAGTGAGGAATACCTTTAAAATAAGGTGCCAACCAAAGCGTAGTCTACACGAGTTAGACTTGCCAAAAACAAAATGACCCCCCAAAAACGAGAGTTATACATGATATAATGCATTAAATTGCTTGACTATGCTAAGTAGCATATATGTTATTGATATATATACATACAAATAAGTGTACGGGATGATTATTGACGTGAATAGGATTCTTTCGACTCTGACTCCTATTACTGAACGTGACTTGCACGATGAAGCTACCGACCTCGCATCCTTTGCAAATCTCATGGCTGGGAGTGATTACCAAACAAGATGCTGAGCTTACTTCCGTAGGAAATGGCTGCTCTTCCCTCTCGATCGTGAAGATGCCTAACTACGGTGATGATGACGAGGCAGAGGCGGCAACCTTGAATGAATTCTCAGTCAACGGGACGAGATCCCTACGGCTTATGTGAAGGAAGATTGACGACATACTTGACCAGAAAAGGAAGATGAAGTATGCATCTCGAAGGTGCCCCTCCAACTACTAGGAATTCTCTCTATTCATATTCCATCTAATCATCGTGCCTATACGCGCGTAACGATAACGAATGTTAGCGCGTGGACCATCGCAAAGGTCCTTTCCATGACAAGAGGTATAAGGACAGTGGTGTCCCCTCCTTGATTGATCATCTGCTTGGACGAGAGAAAATTGGGGGTAACTGTGCAAGACAATTTATTATTACGGGGGCCCACGTAATAACGACTTGTAGTGCACAGAAATCCTGGTGGACTCTGCGGGTCAAGCTAATGAAAACCATACAAAATTTATCTATAGGTGTCCTCACCTTCATCTGGTAGAACAACACATAGATCAGTGCTTTAGCACGTTAGAAAGTAGGAAGCCTGTCTTAGCCTACTTCGTGACTGACACTTCTACCTGCATACGAGACGTTTGAGAAAACGATATTTGAGCAAGAGAGGTGGAATGACATTCAGAAAGAATCAGCGACGATACACCCCCTATCACCTCTACACAAACAACCCCATCAAAGGGGAAATATACGCACCAGTAAAGCTAATATAGCAGGAAATAACTGAAACTTGAATGACCAAGGCGATGTAGCCTCGAGTTCATTTCAAACAATAAGCCAAGTTGGCAAGCCTATGTGAAGGCTCAATAACTGTTTCCTCGCTTATACACTGATCATATATACGTGTGAAATTGGGTGGCTTATGGTGCTATGTATATCATAGAGAATTGAAATGTTGTCTAACCTACTTCATACCATTTTGGCAGAAGAGAATGCCGCCCAGGCGAGACACAAACACCAGTACGTTGCCAAGGACAGAAGCCGAGCTGCAAGAACGCATCTCACAGGCAATTGCGCGACATGAAGCCCTCCGCTCTAAGCACAGTGATGGCACTACTGAAAATAACCCTCCAACTGGCTGCACCTATAAACAATTCCTGGACTGCAGGCCATTGAATTTTGATGGCACAGGAGGTGCCGTTGCATTTGTTCGATGGGCAGAAAAGACTGACTCCATTCTAAGAATGAGTAACTGTTCGCCCCGACAGAGTGTTACTTATATCTCAGGGTTATTCGTAGATGGCGCACTCTCCTGGTGGAACCTTCAGGTTCAAACCCTTGGTGCGGATGCTGCTTATGCACTAAGCTGGGACGAGCTCAAGGAAATGATGGAAAAGAAATACTGTTCTAGGGCTGAAATCCAGAAGATTGAGGTGGAGTTCTGGAACTTGAAAATGGATGGACCGAAGATTCCTGAATACGTCCAACGATTTCACGACTTGTCTAGGGTCGTCCCCTACTTAGTCAAACCGGAATTCAAAAGGGTTGAGCGATTCATTTGGGGACTTGCACCTCAGATCAGGAGTATGGTTACTACCTCAAAGCCCTCAACTATTACAGAGGCTATCGATATGAGTGTCACTCTTACCGAAGAAGCCCTACGTGTGGGAAAATTTTCGAAATCGGAGGATAACAAGAAAGAAACTCATGAGGAGTCATCAAGCAATAAGAAGAGGAAGTCTTCGAACCTAAAGATAAGCACCCAAGCTAGCTATAGAAGCTCTAAAACAAACAAAAGAAAGAAAGTGAAACCGTCGCATTACAGGAAAACTGATGGAGCCACTTATAAGGCCGGTGGTAAAACCTACTCGGGGACTAAGCCGAGGTGTGGGGAATGCAACTTTCACCATGAAGGTCAATGTCTGAGGCCAAAGTGCGGAAAGTGTGGAAAAGAAGGACACAGCAAGGACGCCTGTTGGGCGAAGGACCCAGATGGAAGAAATAAGAGGATACCAGGTTGCTACAGATGTGGTGAAGCAGGGCACTTTAGGAAGAATTGCCCTGGGAAGAAACAAGCAAGGGATGGTTTTCACGATAGAAACTCGTGAAGCACGCCAGGATCCAGATGCGGTTACGGGTACGTTCCCTATTAACCAACCTAATGCATCTACTTTTAATTAATACTGGCACCAACTTTAACCTTGCATGCTTAGAACATAAGAAACTGCTTGGCCTAGTTTCGAGTAATATAGACGCCCTGTATTCTTTAGAAACGGGCATATAGGAGGCTAGCTTAAACAGTCAAAACGATTAAGGATTGTATTTAGGGACTCAGAAGGCCGGAACCTTCTGTTACTATTAACTCGCGAAGTCATAATATGTTAGTCAGCATGGATCAGAAATCCAAGTATACAGCTGACGTCGTTTGATATGAGAAAATCAGTCGCATCCCTCTTGCGAATGATGAAACCCAAACTTCCTGCAATAGGTTCAAGGATGCTAGACCCCCCACAAGGCGGCAGATCTACGACATCCCTCATTGGTCAAAGAGGCATAGAAATGCCTCTGAGTAGACTGCAGAGCCTGAGAACATCCCCGTGACGGAAGAAGTCCCAGTAGCCTTTTCGAAAGACTTGCCAGGAACGCCTCTCCGTAGCAAAGAGAGGAGTTTAGGATAAATCGCGTGCCAGGAGCAGCACCAGTGACGAATGACGCCATACCGACTAGCTTCACCAGCGAAGCATGAACCTCTGATATAACTGCAAGAGCTGCTAGGCAGAGGAAATCAAGGATATAACACCCTTAGTTAAGGGCACAAGGAGAAAGTTGAAAGACTCCACTTTGCATAAATTTCAGAAAATTGAGAATCAGAATCCTTTGCCAAGGACTGATGACACTAATGAGCCAATCGTAAGGTTCCAGTTACCACTCACAAATCAACTTGAGGACAAGAGGTCCTCCACTGTGAATACAAGAGGAAATATCCCTAAAACGACCTTTAGGACTTGCTTCGAGCATTACGAGATCCTTGTCGTACCATTTGGCTTAACACATGCATTGACAATATTCATGGACCTCATGAATCGAACGTGTAAGCCATGCCTGGATGAATTACGATCATACTTATTGACTACATGCTTATATGGCAAACGACCAAGGAAGGTCGTAAGCAACAGCTGCAATTTAACTTGCAACCCGTAGAGAAAGAACAATTATGTGCTAAGATGATGAAAAGCGAATTTCGAATTCGCGAAATAAGAACTTTAAGGTACATGATGAATAATAACAAGATTCATGCCAACCCTGCAACCCAGAGCTAAGGAGCTAGAATTGCAAATATGTGACGTTTCTCGACAAAGTCTCGGTTGCGCGTCGATACAACAAGACCACGACATTGCATACGCGACACATTGATTAAGGAATCAGGAGAAGAGATCTTGAGATAGATACAATAATTGCGCGCCGCAAACTAGACGTCACTACCTGAAAGAAAACGTTGCACGATCTTTATTGATCACGAGGGTTGCAGCACACCGATGATCGTAAGAACTTGATTATGAACTGAGCTGCTGAACGATGCAGACTGTATGAACACAATATGTGCTTGTGTGATAAACTTTGATGAAAAGTCGGAACACTTACTTGCCCTTAGTGGAATTTTCCTACAACGGTATCTATCACACCGCCGTCTAAACCACTTCGTGTAAAGCTTCAGACGGAACATAATGAGTCAATTCCCGTCATGTTGAACGGAGACCAGAAATAAATAATCAACTGGCCCGAGATGGCCCAGGAAAACTAGAGGCCAGATCCTTCAGATATGTGATCATATCAGGACAGCCCGCAGAATACAGAAAGATTACGCCGATGAGCGGCAGAAATCGTATGAATTTGAGACAAGAAGTGTGACTAAAATGAGAGCCTCGCCTAGAGAAGGCGTAGTGTGTTTTGGAAAACGAAAAGGTTGAATCCCCGGTGTAGGGATCAGAACCATTGCTCACAAGATGAAGCTCCCAGAAAAAGATCAGTAGTGATCGCGACACATTCATGTGTCTAGTCTGTAGAGGAGTCTGACTTAAGGAACAGTCGTTCCCACAAATAAGATTCACGTTAATGACAAACGACAAGAAATACTATAGAAACCTGTTGAGGTTTTGGACCAAGAGTCCGTGATACTATAGAAACCTGTTGAGGTTATGGACCAAGAGTCCACGAGATACAGAAAAGTCATGATCGACTTACTGGAGTACGATAGAATTCATGACATGACCCAGAGATTTCATGGGAACATAAAGACAAATCATGAATCTAAGTGACCATAAAGGTTTCACAACTCCCCTGCGACCGATAGCATCGCTTGAATTTCGGGACGAAATTCTTTTAACAGGGGGAGACTGTGACAACCGTCACTTTTCCGTACATTCCGTACACTAGATGAACAGTAATTTGTGCTTTAATGACTGTACATGATCTAGTTTACCAGACAAATAAATTCCTGGATTCCATGCAAGTGAATTCATGCATGATATATGCTACAAGAATTACGTTATGATAGCGTTGCGTCAAAAACTAGTAAACTCACCGGTAAGACACATCGTGTCAACAGAACTGCAGAAAGCAGTCAGACATTAGAATTAGGGACTAGGTGTAGGTCCAACGTCAAAAATACATTAAAACCCAAGGATACATACAAGGGTTACATATATACCGCCCGGATAATATTTAATCCCACAAATATTCTGTTATGATTAAAATTTTATTTTAATCAGGTTCGTGTTGAAAAATAAATTAAAACGCTTAAAAACGTTATTTTTCAAGTTTAAGCGCGTACCGTGTGTTCCTACGCGACACAATGCTTACACTGCAAAACGCAGACAACGCAGCAAACCCAGGAATATGCCAGGAATATACCAGGAATATACCAGGAATATGCCAGGAATATACCAGGAATATACCAGGAATATACCAGGAATATGCCAGGAATATGCCAGGAATATACCAGGAATATACCAGGAATATGCCAGGAATATGCCAGGAATATGCCAGGAATATGCCAGGAATATACCAGGAATATACCAGGAATATGCCAGGAATATGCCAGGAATATGCCAGGAATATGCCAGGAATATGCCAGGAATATGCCAGGAATATGCTAGGAATATGCTATATGGAAGGTCTATAAATACCACCATTTCATCACTCCACCTTCACTTCCCTCTCTCCCTCCCTTGTTCTCGGCCCAACCAAGCACCACCGCCACCCTCATTTTCCAACCCATCCATCCATTCCAAGGTGATATTGAGGAGTAAGAAGGCCACTAACGAAGCTCGGTGCAAGCGGATCTTGAAGGACCTTCTTCATTTGCTTTTATCCACCTCTTTTGTCCTCTTGAACTCCCCTAGCCTTGTGCTAGTAGTAAGTGCTTCAAAACATCTTCTTGTTCTCGTTTATGATGGTTAATAGATGATTTAATGGCTAAAAATCATAAACACTAAAGATCACCAACTAAAAGTCTTGTAAAATGATGAACTTAATGGATAAATGGAAAGTAATGGTGTAAAACTTGTTAAACTTGTTTTGTGATGATTATTTTGTGTTGTTTAATGCTAGTAGTAGTTCGGATCGTCATCTAACCCGGCTAGGTTATGTTCATAGAGCATGAACTAGTGTATGTTAAAGTATAAAAAGGGCAAGATGATGAACGCTGCTACATAATAACATGAACTTGCGTAAAAGGAATTTTTCTTGTAAAATGAAGTTCTAAACTAGTAGATCTAAAGATCTACAAGTGGTATTTTCGAAAAACCAACTGTAAGACGAAACCATGTTTTAAAACCGGATCTTTCATGAAATAGAGGTGTTTTTGTGAACAAACAAGTGTGTGGACACTAGTGTAACAAAAGTTTTAACAAAGAAATAATTCTCGCAAAAACCGACTAGAAGTTGTAAAACTCCATATTCTTTAAAAATAAGATTTCCAAGAAACCGACTTTATTTTTAGAGATGGAAAAACCTACTAAATGTGTTGAAGAGTTACTACATAATTTTACACAACTTGCAAGTTCATGTGTATGCGATTTGTGTTTATTTTGACTAGTTTGATATTTGAAGATGGTATTTTGATGATGGAAAAATTGATTGGTTGAATTTTAAAAGAAAATGATACGTTAGTAAGCGTGGCCACCTCCAGTTACAGAGGAAACTCTGGCGAAATTTTTCCAGAAAATAACACTTACAATATTTTTGGTGACAAGTGTTATGAATATATTTTTGACACTTAGAAAAATATAAGTTTTTGAGAAACTTATCCCCTAAAAATATACCTAAAAACATTACCAAGGTTTCCCTAATTTTTGGTGATAAGAAATGGTGATTTCCTCAAGAATAAAAATGGATATTAAGTATGTATATTTTTGAGAAAAATATATATATATATTATTTTATCACCAACTTTTGTGCTAAGTGTGTATAGTATGTGTTATACGTGCTAGTGTATTAAGACTTAAAAATACACTAAATACTCATGAGAAGTATAAACATAAAAATACACATCCAACATACAAGATACATAATTCGGGTGCAAAGTGCAAAACACGAGATACTTATATTAATTTTAGAGAAAATAATATAAGTAAGATACGTAGTTAAAAATATAGAATATTTTTAACACAAGAATACGTACACAAGAGATAGTGACTGTACTTGTGCGATACAAGTCTAGTGACTAACGTTAAGAAAACACGTATAGGTCACGACGCTAGATAAGCTAATCCGGTGAAGTTTACGACGCAGGAACGCAAAGTTGTGAGTTCATGCTCCCCCTTTTCTTTAACTGTTTTTGGTTTTATAACTCTCGGGGGTGAAATACATGTTACAAATATTATAATTTTTACAAATGGTAAAAATACGAGAAGCACTCTTGGTGAGAACGAGTACCGAGTGCAATATGATTTGAGAATACAAAAGAATACGAGAAGCACTCGTGGTGAGTGCAATATGATGAGCTTTAAGAAAAGCCTAGAAAATACTAGATCATGTGAGCTTAAACTAGATATTGAGATGCCATTAATACTTAATTAGGGACGAGGGTTAGATCTAACGGGTACGGCCGAGCCCCACTCATGGTCCTTATGTGACCTCTTGAGTGCTTCGGTGTCCCAGTCGACGGAAATCGACATAGTCAAGGTTAATTGACACAGTCGAGGGTAATCGACACAGTCAAGGGAAATTGACACAGTCGAGGGTAATCGACACAGTAAAGGAGCCAACACTAATGCTCCATATGCTCACATGCCTTAAAGGAGCCAACACTAATGCTCCATATGTCCTCACATGCCTTAATGTCCTTGTACAAACATTCAATTAGTTCGTGGTGTACACAAGAAAACTTGATTTATACATGAACACTTTATTTATACAAGATACATACAATGTTTTCATACAAGATATGCAAAATGCATGAACTCGCTCAACTTTATGTTGATGTTTTCCAAAATTACATGTATTTCAGGTGACAGGATGGATCTTGGGCGCAAGTGTCATAACTAGAAGTAGACTACAAGTTTAGATGTCATCCACTTTTGTTGAATTGTAACCTTGTCAAAGGTCGTGTTTTGAAAACTTAAATAACACGTGTTTGTAATACTCAAATTTTCATGAATGGATGAACATCGTTTTGATCATGTAGTGTTTATTACGATTGAATGCAATGATAACAAGCTAGTCACACATCATACGCTTCCGCAAAAGACAGGGTGTGACACTAAACCCTTATGCCAAGCCTTGTTTATATAGGACAAGGTTTGCACATGTGCTTTGGTCTGGGCCAGGCCATTCTCCAAGCCCATTACACTAAATAACTCCCTGACCAATAATGCTAGGCCCAATACAAAATATCCAAAGACTAAATAATCAAACTATTAAGCTGTTGTCACAAAACATGCACCAACAAACTCCCCCTTGACAATAGCTTCATAGTGTAACTTTGTCTTCAAACATCTTGCAGTCTTTTGGTCTTTGGATAGCGTCAGCTACACAGTTTCTGACATCAACAAACTCCCCCTTAGCTGATGCTTCCAATCTCCAAAACTTTCATTCATTGTAGATCAGCGAACTAGCAATCTTTGGTTAAGCAAGTATCTCCAAATTTTCCAAATCTCTCTCTGCATTGTAGTAGAAGGATCCTACCATGCATCTTCACACATCTTCACTTCGCTTTCATTCTGCACTTTACTTGTATTCTGCACTTCATTTTGATAACTGCATCAATCTATTTAGCAACACAAGCAAGTATCTCAAAAAACCATTAGCCTTTTTCACATTTAAAGATAAACCAATATTTTATCTTAATTTGCAAAAACAACTACATGTCAGTTCAAAAGGAAGTCTTTTAAAAAGGAAATATTTTTGGTATTTTTGATTTTTCAAAACAAACTAAACTGAACTCAAAAATATTTAGAACACTTCTTTTTGTGAGTATCATGTGCAAGAAGATCATATCAGCTAAATCAAACTGTTTTCACACCATTAGTTAATTCTTTATTTAATTTTTCATGAAAAGCAGTTCAAGACGATTACCAGTATGTTTATCCACTTAAACAAAATGCATGAACATTTCAAGTACCATTACCGTATGATACGTTAAGGTAATATTATTTCTGATATACTAGTGTGTCCCACTTCAGGATATACCCCTGCGATCAAGGTATGCACAAAGATTCATCGTAGTAGGTGAGTATACTGAATTCATCCGTTTTATTTTTCAACGATAGATAATTGGTGAACAGGTCAGTACTTCCGTACAGCAGAGAGACCAAAATATCTTATCGAGGGCTAAGACAAATACCATATTTGGTACGATTTGTGCATTTTGCACTTATTGAATGACTCTCTTTGAGAGCTTCTTTATTTTTCAGGGTTTTGGCATTTTTAGCTCTTTTAAGATATCCTGGGTGTATCTAGGTCAGCATGTATCTGGATGCAGCAGAAGGACACCCCTGATATCCCCAGATGAAATAATAGTATAAAGACCCAAAACTTCAGATTTTGGCAATCTATCAACGCAAGATTTAAGGTCATTAAACCATACACCACTGATGTGTTCCCCACTCATACTCAGTGCATTTATGTTTATATCACATTGGTAAGTTGATTATTTCATGCTTTTGCCTACTGGTACATCATATGATGAAGCTGCTATCACACTTAAGCATTTTAATTCAATTTGAGTGTGACAGTCTAACTTGCTGATGTACTATCATTTCTTCTATTTCACACAGTGAAAACTCATTTTTGATTTTCTATTTTTTATGTTTTTCATTTTTTAAATTTTATAACTTACTCCCCCTAAACACACGCACTAACTAAACTCTTTTTGGCTTAGAGGAATTTCTCCCCCTAAATTTTTGTTTTATGGAGTAAGTTTCAAAAACACAACTTTAAAAACACAAACAAACTCCCACCTTAACCTGACTACAGTTTTTCACGTTTTAAGTTTAAAAACAATCAAAATGATCACAGAAGTAAATAGTTCGTTACCCATGTTAACCTACTATTCACCTCAGATGCTTTACAGGAATAACCACTGTCGAACACATCAACAGTCCTTCTTGGTCATCCTGCATACACTCAACAACTCAGTTAGACTTAAGAACCCAAGCCCTGATAGTCTTGGGTTTTCCAAATTCATCCATTACAGGAACATCCATCCAATATCCATCACACTTCAGTGGATTATCTGGATACCTGCTTCTCCCATTATTATACCATGAATTTTGGAAAAATTTTGGATGTTGTTGAACATTCGAGTTACTAAAAACCCTATGTCCATTTCTTTGTTGAAAAATTCGATTTCCAGTATGTTGGTATCGATTTTGATATCCAAAATTTCTATTTTGACTTTGAAAACGATTTGATTTACCATTATAATAACTAAATTGTGGAGAAACACTTCTTGGTCTATCAAATCTTTTCGAAGTTGAGGGTTTTGATTGAGATTCAGGTTTCTTTGTCTGACAACTTGGTTTTACACTATTGCTTGACCCAACCTGATTCCCATCCTTAACCTCATCAACCTTTTGTTTACCTTTCTTCGAAGGACAACAACTCGCCACATGCCCTTTGTTGTGACATTTAAAACAGGATCTTTTCTTATAAGTTTTCTTTTTGTTTGATCCCTTTTTAAATGTTTTGGCCTTTTTGTCTTCAGTATCCTCATCCACTTTATGAGGTGTACTGTTAGACCCTATAGATTCTTTCAAAGAAACTGGACTATTTGGCAAGTCCACAGCTATCGGATCCACTACCTCTTGTGCAGTGGTTACAAAATCTGTTAGCTCATCTTCAGTTGGTAAAAATGAGTAGTCTTGATTTTTAGAGGATGAAGCTTTAGTAAACCCCACCCCTGTTTTATCATTACTCCTTTTTAAACCTTTTTGAATTTGAGTCCTGACTAACGAAGAATTCCCAAAATTGCTTAACTTCCCCTGAAGTTCAACAATTTTTGTCACACCCTGGCTTTGCGGAAGCGTGGTTAATTTGGTGTGACTTCTTAATACCATAGCTTAATCATAACAAAGCTATATGAAATAAAAACCATGCAAGATCATCCATTTGATTAAGTTTTGAAAACCAAATACAGTAACATTGTTTTGATGGAAACATGTTCTAACGACATTGTTCAATAAACACAAACAATAACATGACATAAACACGGTTTAAGGACTGTGACTTGTCCAGGAAAGAGTCACATTCCCCAAACTCAGATGACCTCATGACTAGTGCAGCGGAAAACGTTCCATACCGTGCCAGATCCGTTAATTTCCTGAAATACATGTAAGTTGAAAAATCAACAATAATGTTGAGCGAGTTCATGTGTAAGTGAGTAAGTAAACCTTTGTGAGTATATAAACAAAAATAGTCGTGGTATGTAGCAAATAAGGGGACTTGTGATCATCAATGGTTTGCAAGGCCACTGATATATGTGAAGTGCAAATAGGGAGACTCAAACCTAGCAGATTTCGCCACGGCATTAGTATGTGGACAAAGTCATCCCAAGGTCCGTTTCTAGTTTGGCCTGGGGCTGGGCTCGCTACACCCAGATAGATCTACCGCTCCTGTCCCTCGGTCCCGACATGAGGACTAATGGCCTCATATTGCTCCTACCCACTCACATGATCTGAGTAATAAACCTCCTTACGCTAACCATACCGTGTATAAAGTACTCGTAATCATAGTAACATGTATTTCACCCCCGCAGTTAAGAAAACTGAAAACAGTTAAGAGAAAAGGGGGACATGAACTCACAGTGAAGCGTCTCTACCAAGTATCTCCTGCTCACGCAGCTGTGCGACGACCTACAGGTGCTAATTTCTATTAGACGGACGGCCGTGCCTTAGCTTTTTAGTTAATGTTTTTGGGAAATAGTTAGACAACTATTTCGTGTTTACATTTTGTAAATACTTGGTAATTAATCTCCTTCCCAAGGATGGGGGATTCAATACATGTGCGTTCATAAATATTTCCGTAAGTACGTAAGTTACGTTTAACAATCGAGTGGTAATATAATTACCGGTGTAACTTATATATTTATGGTGAAAGCGTTCGTATTATCTTGGAATCGTTAACGTTCGTAAATATTATTTTTACTCTAAAAATAACATCTATGCATTTTCACAAAATAATCATAAACAGTGTGTGAAAAATATATATTTATCACGTTAAATTTTGTGAAAATCCCACCTCCGAATATTTAGTAATTAAAGTCATGGCGAAATTTATATTTCGAAAACATGTCAAAAATAATTCTAACACTTGTAATGTAAATAATTCTAAGTGTTAGGTTTTTAGAAAAATTCCGCCAGAGTTTCCTCTGTAACTGGAGGTGGCCACGCTTTCAAGCGTATCATTTTCTTTTGCAAAATCAATTCCAACAACTTCCTTATTCAATCAAACAATTTCCGACACATCAAACTAGTCGACAAGTATGTAAATCGCATAATCGCATGAACTTGTAGTTTTTCCGAAAACTATAGTGTAAATCCCATTATATTTTGTGGATCTTTATATAAAGTAATTTTGATCTCGTAAAAACCTTGTTCTTAGAGAAATCCGTCTTTACAACTTCTCGTCATCTTTTACAAAGTTTGTTATTTTGTCGAGACTTTTCATTTCACAAGTGTTTACACACTTGTGGTTTATAAAAATCATACTTGTTAGTGTAAGATCCGTCTTTTAGAAAACATGATTTCTTTGACGCTTGGTCCTTTGAAAATACCACTTGCAGATGCGTAGATCTGCTAGTTTTAGACACTATTGTACAAGTTAAAACACTTTTACACAAGTAAAACATTTTCACACAAGTTCATGTTTCATGTGTGGTAGAGTTTCACCTTTTAACCCTTGTATTATCCAAAACAAGCATATGTTAAGATCCATGATCTTACTAAACCGGGTTAAACGATGATCCGAGCTACCACATCGTAGATCGGGTCTAAATAAACACAACTTTCAATTACTACAACATTTACACAACACATGAGCTTTTAACCACGATTTTTAGAGTTTTAAGTAAACTTTTGTGCATCATTTTGCATTTTAACGAGATTTAACCGATACAAATCCTTTTAACCACATTAGAATAGTTCAAATACGAGTTTTAAGTATTATACCTCTAGCTCAAGGCTAGGGGAGGATCTATGCGCAAATGAGGTGGATAAAAGCCAAAGAAAGAGGTCCTTCGCGTTCCGCTTGCTCCAAGCTTCCTAATACGTGACCCTTGATGTTTGTAGATGCTTGGAATGATGATGATCAAAATCGAAAATGGATGTATGCGGGGAGGGGGTTTCGGCCGAGAGCTCTAGAGAGCAAGAGGGAGAGTGTATTGTTGAGTTTGTTAAGTGTGTAGGTTATGTGTGATTATTGTTAACTTATAGACAAACTTTAATGGGTTTAACCAATGGATTACATGCCCCCTAGATATTAAGCAAGTTGATTATAATATTCATCAAAAGGACAAGGGTGTCCTTCCTTAGTTAGGGCCGGTTAGGATGGGGGGGGGGGGGGTCCCTTGGTTCGATTTCAACTAGGCACAAGTATTTAGTTAGATAAACCAAGTTAGTTAAGGGTTTAACTTAGTTAGTGATGTTTGATGCTTTAAAGCGGGTGTTAGGGTATTCAGGGACCCTAACTGGCTCAGAAAGAGATAAGTAATGAAAATAACAATATTTTCATGTTCCGGGTATAGTCCGGTTGTTTGGTTGGATAGTAATCCGTTAAAGCGTTGTTAAAGCTTTAAAGTGTCCTTATTGTTACTTTTAGTGACACAACTCATTCCTGACACTTTGGAAAGTGTCTAGTGTTATTTTTCTCATGTTTTGGCACTTATTAGTTAGCTAAAAGCTGAATTATTTTGTAAAATGCTGAGTTTTGTACTTAGAGTACGTTTTAGGCACATCCAGTCATAGTGACTCATTCCTAGAGACGCAGTTCCACAACCCTTGTATCCCTACACTCACAACTAGTGTAGCCAAACATTCTGGCTCATACAGCCTTAGAGGCAGTGTTTGCCTGATGCTGGCTTTATCAGCATGTTCAATAGGTTATCCGTGTATTGTGCTACTGTGCTTTTTGTGCATCATGTTTGTCACTAAGGTGCCGTATGTAAATAATGTAGTGACGATAAGTAAAGTATGATGCAAGTAAGTACATGTATCAGATATCAAGTAGCAGTTCATCAGCTAGTTCAAACAAGCACAGTAATTAAGCAGTAATTAATCATTAATTAAGTCGTACGGATACCTGGTTTAGTGCGGGTTGTCACATTCTCCCCCCGTTAAATAAATTTCGTCCCAAAATTTAAGTTCTGCTTGTAGATGCAGGGTTCTTAGGAAAAAGGTGGGGGTATTTCTCTTTCATCCGGTCTTCACGTTCCCAGGTGTATTCAGGACCATGTCTGGCATTCCAACGAACTTTGACGAGCTTGACACTGCGCCGGCGGATCTTGTTAACTTTCCAATCCGTGACCTCGACAGGTTCTTCAACGAAGTGGAGCGTGTCGTCAACATGAATCTCGTCGATGGGAATGGCAACGTCCACTTGAGTTGGACTTTTCTTTAGATTGGATACATGAAATGTATCGTGAACACCATTCAGTTCAGCAGGTAGGTCCAACTTGTATGCTACTAGTCCTATTCTTTCCAGAATTCTGAAAGGACCAATGTAGCGCGGATTTAACTTCCCACGCTTTCCGAAGCGTGCCACGCCCTTCCAGGGTGAAACCTTCAATAACACCATTTCTCCAACATGGAAATCCACATGTTTCCGATTTGGATCCGCATAGGCCTTCTGTCTGTGGCGAGCTGCTTCGATGCGTTTAAGAATCTGCGCGATCTTTTCTATCGTCTCTTGGACGATTTCGGGACCAGCGAGTTGCCTATCACATGCGTCAGCCCAACATAGAGGTGATCGGCACTTGCGTCCGTAAAGGGCTTCGAATGGCGCGACACCAATACTGGTGTGGTAGCTGTTGTTGTATGAAAATTCGACCAAAGGTAAATGTTTATCCCAGCTACCGCCCAAATCCATAACACACGCCCTCAGCATGTCTTCCAAAGTCTGTATCGTTCGCTCGCTCTGGCCGTCAGTTTGCGGGTGAAACGCAGTGCTCAGATTCAATTGCGATCCAAACGCTTCTTGGAAGGATTGCCATATCCTAGACACAAACCTTCCGTCTCTATCAGAGATGATCAAGAGAGGTACTCCATGGCGTGCGACGATCTCTCTCATATAAATTTCCGCAAGTTTACTAGTACTGTCTTTCTCTTTGATTGGCAGAAAGTGTGCGGACTTTGTTAGGCGGTCAACTATCACCCAAATCATATCATGGCCTCTTGGCGTTCTTGGCAATTTTGTAATAAAATCCATGGAGATTTGTTCCCATTTCCACTTGGGAATTTCAGGCTGTTGCAGAAGTCCTGAAGGCTTCTGGTATTCGGCTTTAACCTTAGCGCACGTTAAACATTTGCTCACGTAAACAGCAACATCGCCTTTCATCCTAGGACACCAATAGTAATCTTTGAGATCCTGGTACATCTTATCCGCTCCAGGATGGATAGAGTACCGTGATTTGTGAGCTTCATCAAAAATAACTTCCCTTAAACCACCAAACAGAGGAACCCAAATCCTTTTCTCAAAACATAACGTTCCTTCCTCGTTTGGTACCAATAGCTTCTCCATTCTACGGAGATATTCTTCTTCAAGGTTTCCTTCCTTGAGAGCTTCCTTTTGCGCGGCACGAATGCGCAAGGAAAGATCGGTTTGGATAATCATTTCCAAAGCTCTAACCCTTATGGGTTTGATTCTTTCTTTACGACTTAGGGCATCGGCGACTACATTCGCCTTCCCTGGATGATACTTTATCTCGCAGTCGTAGTCGTTCAGCAACTCAACCCATCGTCTTTGCCTCATATTCAACTCCTTCTGGTTGAATATATGCTATAGGCTCTTGTGATCTGTAAAGATTGTACACTTTGTACCATAAAGGTAGTGTCTCCAGATCTTTAAAGCAAAAACCACTGCGCCGAGCTCCAAATCGTGTGTGGTATAGTTCTTTTCATGCACTTTCAACTGACGCGATGCGTAAGCAATAACCTTTTGGCGTTGCATCAACACACAACCCAATCCTTGACGCGATGCGTCGCAGTATACCACAAAATCATCAGTACCTCCCGGTAGAGCTAAGATTGGCGCGTTACAAAGCTTATCCTTCAGTATCTGGAATGCTTCTTCCTGTTTGATTCCCCAATCAAACGTCTTATCTTTCTGGGTGAGGAGCGTCAAAGGTTGAGCGATTTTTGAAAAATCCTCAATGAATCTTCGATAATAGCCAGCCAAGCCCAAGAATTGCCGAATCTCGGTTGGCGTCTTTGGCGTTTCCCAATCCTTGATCGCCTCGATCTTGGTTGGATCCACGTGGATTCCATCTCCATTTACCACGTGCCCAAGGAATTGGACTTCACGTAGCCAAAATTCGCACTTGGAGAATTTGGCATACAGCTGTTCCTTCTTCAGCAGCTCTAGAATGGCTCTAAGATGCTGCTCGTGTTCAGCCTTCGTCTTTGAATAAATTAAAATGTCATCGATGAATACAATCACGAACTTATCCAAGTACGGCTTGCAAACTCTATTCATTAGATCCATGAATACCGCGGGTGCGTTTGTCAAACCAAATGGCATAACAAGGAACTCGTAGTGCCCATAACGAGTTCTGAAGGCTGTCTTTGGGATACTCTCCTCTTGTATCCTTAACTGATGGTATCCAGATCGAAGATCGATCTTTGAATAAAAGCTTGAACCTTGCAGTTGGTCGAACAGATCATCAATTCTTGGCAGAGGATACCTATTCTTGATCGTCAGCTTGTTCAGCTCCCGGTAGTCGATGCACATACGGAAACTACCGTCCTTCTTTTTGACAAACAGGACCGGAGCTCCCCAAGGCGAGAAGCTTGGTCGGATAAAACCCTTGTCTAACAGCTCTTGAAGCTGTGTCGACAGTTCCTGCATCTCAGACGGAGCAAGTCTATATGGTGCCTTAGCCACAGGCGCGGCGCCTGGAACTAAGTCAATGTGAAACTCTACTTGCCTCTGAGGTGGCAGTCCAGGTAAGTCTTCTGGAAAGACTTCTGGATACTCCCTCACGACAGGGATGTCTTCGATCTTTGGCTCAGCAGCCTTTTTATCCACAATGTGTGCCAGAAAAGCAACACATCCTTTCTACAAACACTTCCTTGCTTTCAAGCAGCTGATAATCCTCAACGGCGTCTCACGCTTCTCTCCGTGCACCACAATTGTCTCGCCATCTTCGATTGGGATACGAACAACCTTTTCATGATAAACGATCTCTGCTTTGTTGCCTGATAACCAATCCATTCCTACCACCACGTCGAAGCTTCCCAACTGGACTGGTAGTAGATCTAGAGCGAACTCACGCTCTCCTAATTCGATCACGCAACCTCTAATAACTTCATTGGCTTCTACTAACTTTCCATTGGCCAATTCGATTGAGTACGGAATATCTAACTTATTAGCGGCTAAACCAAGCATATTCTTAAACTCTAACGATACGAAGCTATAATCGGCACCAGTATCAAACAAAACGGATGCATAGCGTTGATTGACAGGGAATGTACTAGTAACGACATTGGGGTCCTGGCGCGCTTCCCTAGCTTCGAGTTGGAACACTCTTCCACGGGCTTGGTTTAACTCTGGGCAGTTCTTCTTAAAATGCCCGATATCTCCGCAGTTATAACATCCAAGTCTTTGCCCGTTTCCACCTGCTTGGTTGTTGTTCTGGTTTGCATTGCCAGCTTGGTTCACATTGTTGACCCGATTCCCGTCTCCTCCATTGTTTCCTTGCGAGCGATTTCCAATACCACCACGGTTATTATTCCTATTCCCAAATCCTCCCTGGCCTCCTCGGCCAGCACTAGCCCAACAAGAATCTTTTGAGTGGCCCAGCTTTCCACATGCTTCACATACTTTCACACTACAATGGCCAGTATGGTGGCGTTGACAGGTATTACACTTGGGCTGGGTGCCCTGGTATCCTTTTCCTTTCTTTCCACTGCTAGCTGATCCTCCTTTCTTAACCGCCACACTGGCGCCCTGCTTGAAGTTTGAGAACTTCCGTTTGCTACCTCCTGATGACTCGACGTGAGTCTCTTTCTTCTTCGGCTCTGCTTCATCAAACTTGTTCAGGCGAATGGCCTCCTCTGTGAGAGCCACGCTCAAATTGATCGCCTCAGTAATAGTTGCAGGCTTGGATGAGGTTACCATGCTTATGATTTGAGGAGCTAATCCCCAAATGAAGCGTTCAATTCTCTTGAACTCAGGAGTGACCATGTAGGGTACCACATGCGATAAGTCATGGAACCTTTGAACGTATTCTGCTATCTTTGGACCGTCCATTTTCAAGTGCCAGAATTCGGTCTCCAATCGCTGGATTTCTGCGCGGGAACAGTACTTTTTGCGCATAAGTTCCTTTAGTTCGGTCCAGGTCAGCGCGTAGGCAGCAGCTTCGCCTAGTGTCTGTACTTGTAGATTCCACCAGGATAGGGCTCCATCTAGAAACAGCCCTGAGATATAGGTGACTTGCTGATCCAGCGCGCACTTGCTCATGCGTAGAACAGATTCGGTTTTCTCAGCCCAATGAACAAAGGCGACAACACCTCCAGTGCCATCAAAGTTGACCGGTTTGCAGTCTAGAAACTGCTTGAAAGTGCATCCGTGAGGGGGATTGTTATTGCCTTGGTTAATACTCCCGCTCGTTCCGGGCTGAGATGCTGCATACTGTGCTATGGCAGCAGCAATGACTTGTTGTAGTTCTGCCTCATTAGTAGGCATGCGTGTCTCACGTCTTGGCGGCATCTTCTAAAAGATGGTTTAAGTTGGTCAGGCCATAGTAAAACGTACGTATATAGTAATAGTAATAGCACATAACATCTCATGTCATCAACACATCACAAATACCAATCACACATCATCCCATGTCACAAAAATATAAATAAGCAATCAAGCGAATCAAATATGGTGAGAATATTGCGATTGCCATATATCGAGACCACGTAGTAAGTGTATCAATACATCCCTGTGTCATACAATCATCAATCAACTAGGGGCTACATCACCCCTATCTAAAAACTATATCATGTCAATGTCAAATACGTCAAATACAAGTCAACAAAAGTCAGGATCATAAAGTAGTCTCCAAAAATGCTGTGCAGTCCAACAATCGCCGTCTTCTCACCCTCGTCTACCCAAACAGCACTGATGAGCTCTATACAGATGGTGGTGGAGGAGGGGGAAAGTGGGTGTAAAACAAACGACGTAACTGGAGCCAGTCCGCCTCCATAGCCTGCTGAGTACGAATGATAGAAGCAACCTGCTGCTCTAGTGTAAAGAGACGGGCAGCATAATCTGGAGGTAAGGGTCGAAATGGCTGCAGAGGAGAGTGTGTCCGACCATGACACTGGCAAGGTGGCAGCTGAGCTCTCTCAAGCTCCTGGATGCGCTGCGTGTGTGACTCGTGCTGGGCGACAAAAGACATCAAAACATCCTCGATAGTATACCCCCTGTGGAAAGAATGGTAGGGGTTAGTAGGTGGCATACCAGAGTCTGGTGCCCAAAGGAACGGCTCCCTGGTGGGGTCAAAAGGTGCCACATGAAATGGAGCAACAGAGGGTGGAACAGATGACATCTGGGGCATGAAAGGGATAGACATCGGTACATGCCCAAAAGGATGGGCTGAAGAACCCTCTCCAGCCCTCGCTGGAGGTACAAACTGAGGAACCTGAAAAGAAAAATCGACATGTCGTGTATCAGGGATCTGAGGGGGAAATGGTGGAACATCCTCATCAGCAGGTATCCAACCGTGCTGTGCATGCTCATCAGGTGGATCCATGTGTGCCGCGAACAGTGCATGCTCGGGCTCTAGTGGAACAAAAGGGTGAACAGGTGCTATGTGCTCAACAGGATGGTCAACAGGTATATCAACAACAGGTAGGGGAACAACAAGATCAACATGATCGCCCTCTATCAAAGGAACATCTACGGGGAGATCATCAATAGGTGGATCTGCTATAACAGGCTCGATAGGGATGTCAGCATGTACGGGATCATGCTCAAGTATGGGGTCTAGAGCGGCTGCCTACTCAGGAGCGACGACAGGCTCGGGATCATCAAAAGCCATCTCGAAGTCAAACTCGGGGTCGATAGGGTCTACTGGGTCAGCTGGATCCTCCATGAGCTGATCCATAGGTATAAACTCGATATCACGATCCGGGTCGTATCCCGGGGGAAAGATAGAATCAGAATCCTCTATGTCATCATGGTCAAACTCAAAACTGGGAATAGGTGCAACAGAGGATGCCTGGTCAGGATCAGAATCATGCGCAAAGTGATGTGCGCTCAATGTGTGAGAAGGTGCGGATGCCACAGACTCGAAGGAGTCTGGGACAGGAGAATGTGCTGGCGAATCCTCAGCGGGAACGTCAGCGATCATCAGAAGATCGTCCGCAGGAAGAAGGGCCTCGCCCTGGATCTCGTCCTCAAAAGGCTCATCCTCAAACAGGTCAATATCTCCATCAGCCTCGGCGTCAAGAAGAAGATCGTATGCTGGATAAACGGCTAAGGGTATAGGGGCCGGAATCTCTACTAGAGGTAGGTACTCAGCGGGAGGGTCATCTGCCGGCTCATCAGCACCATCGGGTAGTGCGAAGGGCTGGAAATCATCCTCGTCAGTACTGGTATAGTCAGAAGTGTGCACCTCGTGCTCGGAGGATGTGGGGTCATCAGATACGATAGGTATGGGTCCAGTGGTGTCCGAAACGCCAGTACCGGCGGAATCCATGAGTCTGTAACATAAACACAAATATGCTCAAATAATCAGTCATACAATCAGATAATCACATAAGTCACCAAGTAAGGTATCACATAATTCTCCTAGTTTCACTAGCCAATTTCTCCCAGTCTCTAAGACTGCTCTATCCTCCACCTCGACCACTTAGATCGAGCCTCGGTCCCCTTGACCGAGCCTCAGCCTTCATGACTGAGCCTACTCTTCCTAGCCAACTACCTTGGTCACCTAGACCAAGCCTCGATCCTCCAGACCGAGCCTCAGCCCTTCAGGCTGAGCCTATAATAAATCAACGTGCTCAACTACCTCGGTCACCTAGACCGAGCCTCGATCCTCCAGACCGAGCCTCAGCCCTCCAGGCTGAGCCTATAAATAATAAAATGTGCTCAACATTTTTTTGTAAAAAGTTTTGGATCTGGACTTAAGTGGTATGCAGAAAAATGTTTTCGTGAGAGCCCTAGTGATCATAGTCTAGACTCGAGAAGGAATCCTAGCTCGCTATGATCAGAGCTCTGATACCAAGCTGTCACACCCTGGCTTTGCGGAAGCGTGGTTAATTTGGTGTGACTTCTTAATACCATAGCTTAATCATAACAAAGCTATATGAAATAAAAACCATGCAAGATCATCCATTTGATTAAGTTTTGAAAACCAAATACAGTAACATTGTTTTGACGGAAACATGTTCTAACGACATTGTTCAATAAACACAAACAATAACATGACATAAACACGGTTTAAGGACTGTGACTTGTCCAGGAAAGAGTCACATTCCCCAAACTCAGATGACCTCATGACTAGTGCAGCGGAAAACGTTCCATACCGTGCCAGATCCGTTAATTTCCTGAAATACATGTAAGTTGAAAAATCAACAATAATGTTGAGCGAGTTCATGTGTAAGTGAGTAAGTAAACCTTTGTGAGTATATAAACAAAAATAGTCGTGGTATGTAGCAAATAAGGGGACTTGTGATCATCAATGGTTTGCAAGGCCACTGATATATGTGAAGTGCAAATAGGGAGACTCAAACCTAGCAGATTTCGCCACGGCATTAGTATGTGGACAAAGTCACCCCAAGGTCCGTTTATAGTTTGGCCTGGGGCTGGGCTCGCTACACCCAGATAGATCTACCGCTCCTGTCCCTCGGTCCCGACATGAGGACTAATGGCCTCATATTGCTCCTACCCACTCACATGATCTGAGTAATAAACCTCCTTACGCTAACCATACCGTGTATAAAGTACTCGTAATCATAGTAACATGTATTTCACCCCCGCAGTTAAGAAAACTGAAAACAGTTAAGAGAAAAGGGGGACATGAACTCACAGTGAAGCGTCTCTACCAAGTATCTCCTGCTCACGCAGCTGTGCGACGACCTACAGGTGCTAATTTCTATTAGACGGACGGCCGTGCCTTAGCTTTATAGTTTATGTTTTTGGGAAATAGTTAGACAACTATTTCGTGTTTACATTTTGTAAATACTTGGTAATTAATCTCCTTCCCAAGGATGGGGGATTCAATACATGTGCGTTCATAAATATTTCCGTAAGTACGTAAGTTACGTTTAACAATCGAGTGGTAATATAATTACCGGTGTAACTTATATATTTATGGTGAAAGCGTTCGTATTATCTTGGAATCGTTAACGTTCGTAAATATTATTTTTACTCTAAAAATAATATCTATGCATTTTCACAAAATAATCATAAACAGTGTGTGAAAAATATATATTTATCACGTTAAATTTTGTGAAAACCCCACCTCCGAATATTTAGTAATTAAAGTCATGGCGAAATTTATATTTCGAAAACATGTCAAAAATAATTCTAACACTTGTAATGTAAATAATTCTAAGTGTTAGGTTTTTAGAAAAATTCCGCCAGAGTTTCCTCTGTAACTGGAGGTGGCCACGCTTTCAAGCGTACCATTTTCTTTTGCAAAATCAATTCCAACAACTTCCTTATTCAATCAAACAATTTCCGACACATCAAACTAGTCGACAAGTATGTAAATCGCATAATCGCATGAACTAGTAGTTTTTCCGAAAACTATAGTGTAAATCCCATTATATTTTGTGGATCTTTATATAAAGTAATTTTGATCTCGTAAAAACCTTGTTCTTAGAGAAATCCGTCTTCACAACTTCTCGTCATCTTTTACAAAGTTTGTTATTTTGTCGAGACTTTTCATTTCACAAGTGTTTACACACTTGTGGTTTATAAAAATCATACTTGTTAGTGTAAGATCCGTCTTTTAGAAAACATGATTTCTTTGACGCTTGGTCCTTTGAAAATACCACTTGCAGATGCGTAGATCTGCTAGTTTTAGACACTATTGTACAAGTTAAAACACTTTTACACAAGTAAAACATTTTCACACAAGTTCATGTTTCATGTGTGGTAGAGTTTCACCTTTTAACCCTTGTATTATCCAAAACAAGCATATGTTAAGATCCATGATCTTACTAAACCGGGTTAAACGATGATCCGAGCTACCACATCGTAGATCGGGTCTAAATAAACACAACTTTCAATTACTACAACATTTACACAACACATGAGCTTTTAACCACCATTTTTAGAGTTTTAAGTAAACTTTTGTGCATCATTTTGCATTTTAACGAGATTTAACCGATACAAATCCTTTTAACCACATTAGAATAGTTCAAATACGAGTTTTAAGTATTATACCTCTAGCTCAAGGCTAGGGGAGGATCTATGCGCAAATGAGGTGGATAAAAGCCAAAGAAAGAGGTCCTTCGCGTTCCGCTTGCTCCAAGCTTCCTAATACGTGACCCTTGATGTTTGTAGATGCTTGGAATGATGATGATCAAACTCGAAAATGGATGTATGTGGGGAGGGGGTTTCGGTCGAGAGCTCTAGAGAGCAAGAGGGAGAGTGTATTGTTGAGTTTGTTAAGTGTGTAGGTTATGTGTGATTATTGTTAACTTATAGACAAACTTTAATGGGTTTAACCAATGGATTACATGCCCCCTAGATATTAAGCAAGTTGATTATAATATTCATCACAAGGACAAGGGTGTCCTTCCTTAGTTAGGGCCGGTTAGGATGGGGGGGGTCCCTTGGTTCGATTTCAACTAGGCACAAGTATTTAGTTAGATAAACCAAGTTAGTTAAGGGTTTAACTTAGTTAGTGATGTTTGATGCTTTAAAGCGGGTGTTAGGGTATTCAGGGACCCTAACTGGCTCAGAAAGAGATAAGTAATGAAAATAACAATATTTTCATGTTCCGGGTATAGTCCGGTTGTTTGGTTGGATAGTAATCCGTTAAAGCGTTGTTAAAGCTTTAAAGTGTCGTTATTGTTACTTTTAGTGACACAACTCATTCCTGACACTTTGGAAAGTGTCTAGTGTTATTTTTCTCATGTTTTGGCACTTATTAGTTAGCTAAAAGCTGAATTATTTTGTAAAGTGCTGAGTTTTGTACTTAGAGTACGTTTTAGGCACATCCAGTCATAGTGACTCATTCCTAGAGACGCAGTTCCTCAACCCTTGTATCCCTACACTCACAACTAGTGTAGCCAAACATTTTGGCTCATACAGGCCTTAGAGGCAGTGTTTGCCTGATGCTGGCTTTATCAGCATGTTCAATAGGTTATCCGTGTATTGTGCTACTGTGCTTTTTGTGCATCATGTTTGTCACTAAGGTGCCGTATGTAAATAATGTAGTGACGATAAGTAAAGTATGATGCAAGTAAGTACATGTATCAGATATCAAGTAGCAGTTCATCAGCTAGTTCAAACAAGCACAGTAATTAAGCAGTAATTAATCATTAATTAAGTCGTACGGATACCTGGTTTAGTGCGGGTTGTCACAATTTTGGCTTGTGCATCAGCCAATTCTGAAAGCACGTTAGTCTTTTCTTTCACAGTTTCATGAGCCAAAACAATGACCTGTAACAGTTCATTGACTTTGCTTATTAAACTGCTAATTTCTTGTTCATTTGATTTGAGTTTTTCTAAAGAATTTGACTCTTTTTTAATCAAAAGAACATTTAACTCTTTTCGGTTTTCCAAATCGGCTAACAGAATTTTGTTTTGCTCCGATAGTCTGTCAACTTTAACCTGTAGATCAGTGCAATTAAGACATGTATGACTTACAGATTCTGATGATACCTTCACCTCTGATGTAAGTTCATTCGCATCATTCAAACCCTTTGACACTTCTGCACTCTTCTTTTCAGCATTCTTCTCATC
Source organism: Helianthus tuberosus (assembly GCA_030545235.1). Lineage (NCBI taxonomy): Eukaryota > Viridiplantae > Streptophyta > Magnoliopsida > Asterales > Asteraceae > Helianthus > Helianthus tuberosus. The sequence goes on along the minus strand of JARYGA010015443.1, from coordinate 3,762 downwards.
TGCCTTCTTCTTTTCTTCTATCTCAGCAACTTCGTCTCCAATCTTCACAGCTGCAAGCTCAGCTACCAATGCTTGATCACAAGTAGTTACTTTTGAAGAGATCTGATAACGTTTTTCCAAAGCTTCCCACAGATCTCTAGAATTTCCATAGTTCTTGAAGTTATGCTTAATGCCCTCAGGTAAGGATTTCTTTATTGCAGCTAAAGCTTTCTTCTCAGCATCAACCACCTGTCTCTCAGATTCATCCATATTCTCATAAGACATCACCTTAACCCTTCCTTCAACACGACGTGTAGGAGCAAAGTATCCATCTATCATACACGTCCACATTCTCGCATCCTTACTTTGAACATATGCCTCAACCTTCTTTTTCCATTCAGCATATTCATTGACATTTACAAGCTTAGGCCAGTTTTTAACAACCTCACTGCCATTATCCATCTTAACCATCTTTAAACTCGCTTTTACCGTAACCGTACTGTCAAAACCGTACACAAATTATCCGAAAACTGTTTTTACCAAATTACACCGTTAGATTCGTCTCGAAATTACGATTCCAATGATTTATAATGTCAAAAACCTATTTCAGGATTTCCCAGAGTTTTTTTTTTGTTTTACCCTAAATATCCAAGGAATTTAACAGTGCGAACGGTTTTCTGAGATTAGTTACGAATAGTTTTCTAAATGCGGAACACTGAAATTTTTCGTACGCAAGCCAAGAAAAATTCCACCCCGTCCTAAATGGTCCTAGATGGTCCGAAATGGCTATCCGAATTGACTCTTTATCCGAAATGAGTACTCTCAGATCCGAAATGAACTAAACAGATCCGTAATGGGACAGTTTGATCCGGAATCAAGCTTAACTGATCCGAACTGATCCGAAATGGATCTGTCTGATCCGAAATGCAAGTGGAACTTGTCCGAAATGCAACCTGATGATCCGAAATGCTTGAACTGTGTCCGAAATGCAACCTGATGATCCGAAATGCTTTAACTGTGTCCGAAATGGTCTATTCTCATCCGAAATCAGCTCCTGCTGATCCGAAATCAACTAGTACTGATCCGAAATCAAATCAACTGATCCGAAATGCAAGTCAGGAGATCCGAAATGCAATTCAGGAGATCCGAAATGGTTGAATTTTGATTCGAAATGGTGCTGTTTTATCCAAAATGACTGCTTTTGGTCCGAAATCCAAGTATTTTGATCAGAAATTGATCCGAAATACTTGATTTCAATCCGTAATGGATCCGAAATGCAAGATTTTGATCTGAAATCCTTGATTTCTATCCGAAATCAGCAGCAGAACTCCAAAACAGCCTTCAAAAACACGTCTAACAACCCAGATTTCGGCAAAAACGATTCTGAACCAAGCCAATCGAGAGCCAAATGGCTCTGATACCAATTGTAGGTCCCGTGAGCCGTATGGATCGTAACAGAATCGTCTATCTAACCTAGAGTGCGGAATCCTCTAGATCAGATTTCACAGAAAACGAGTAGAACAAGAAACAAGAACACGATACACTTTCAATCCGGTCTTCTATTAATTATCCAACATGAAGTTTACAATCAATCCAAGACCCACAAGAAATCTCCTAGCCACTCTCTATAGATTTCTCTAACTCCCCAAACTTGCTAACAATGTGTAACCTAAATCCTTATGCCAAGCCTTGTTTATATAGGACAAGGTTTGCACATGGGCTTTGGTCTGGGCCAGGCCATTCTCCAAGCCCATTACACTAAATAACTCTCTGACCAATAATGCTAGGCCCAATACAAAATATCCAAAGACTAAATAATCAAACTATTAAGCTGTTGTCACAAAACATGCACCAACAATCGTAGTTAGGAAATATTTTATTAGAGTAAAATACCACACTTTTATAATATTAAATACATGGGAAAATCCCAAGTTTCCAGTACACACATTTTCATAGGGATAAACCCTATTTTATTTAAATAAAAACATCTCTTTATTTAGGTAACTTTTTATAGCCACTTTTCCAAGCCATCAGTGCTGTCCAGCTCGCTTGGCTTTCACATTTTGTTACCTGAAACGCATTTAAAAATATTTTGTCAGTGGGAAATATTGGTGAGTGAATCCTAGTTTAATCAAGACAGGTAAAACCGTTTTACAGTATTGAGGGCGATCTCGCAATTACATTTGTTACCATCTACTTTAATTACCACCCACGGTACTGTCAACCTGACTTGTGGTCATGTTACTACTCACAATGTTGTAACAAATTTTGTATAGAAAACCCTAACATACCGATGATAATTGTAGAATACAAATATTTAATCACTGTTTAATACAATGTAAAACATTTGAGGTTTTGTAAAAACAGTTTACAAAAAAGGAGATTACTCACATTGCTGTCTTAGGGTTTTCCTTTGTGATTTCCTGGTGATTATCTGTTAATTACATAATGCACACGCGTTAGTATGATAACCCAATATTTAGATTAGTAATACCCTCACCGAGACAGAATTACAACAACTACGTCGGGTAGAACCTCGATAGCCGTTACGGGACCCAAGATCAATCGGGCAGCGTATCTAATACGTAACCGGGGGTTATGATACTTACAACGAGGCAGAACATCATTAATTAGGGGGGTATAATGCCCGAGTATAGTGCCTACTATAGAGGAATTGAGAGAGATTGAAAAACTGAACGATTTGAAATTGAAACTGATCGATCCTATTTATAGTGCTGATCAGGCACTTCCTCGTGGCCCTCGTAAGAAACAGAAGGGGCCTTCGCGCCCCGTGGCAGCTCCGGGGCGTGCCTCTTGTCCTCTCGCTCGCGCCCGCGTAGGATGAAGAACAAGTCTTCGCGGCCCGCGAAAGACTAATAAACTTGATTTTTATTTATTTTTTAATAAAATAAAGGTATTTAGGGTCCGTTTTCATATACGAGATGTATTTTAGGACGTATATGGGCATTCTAAACATATTAGGGGTGTCAAAATTTATTTTGGAGGGTTGTTATAGATGCATAAACGACGAGTTGGAACCAAGTGATTCCTTTTTGTATATTTGTTTTTCCTTTCATTTACATTTTTATTTTCTTGTTCTTCTTTTAAAACTTTCAAAACTTTTATCAAAAGTTGGTTAGATTAGACGTTAACGATAAGCTGGTATTAAAATCTCTTGTGTCCTTGGACGACCTCGGTATCATACCATACTATACTACGTCCACGATGGGTGCACTTGCCCTAACATGTGTATGATAGTATTGTATCGTGTTCTATAAATTTAAAGTTTGATTCGCGAGTAAAAAGTGCTTAAAATATATCTAAAATTATATACACCCGCACACACGTCAAGTTTTTGGCGCCGGTGCCGGGGACACAAGGATTTTGAGAAAGCTTAAAATTAGTGAGCTAATCAAAGTCTGTACATTTTTCAAAACTGTGTGCCCGTATTCAAAACTTTTTAATTTTTACAGTAGCTCTGCCACGGGGCCGTGCCACTAGGCCACGCCCCCGTGCTGCAAATATTGAGTAATTTTTTTAAACGCCTCGATATAGGCTTGCCCACGGGGTCGTGGTCATTCTTCTGCTAAATTTTATTTTCCTGTTTTCTAATCCCGAGGCTCGTTAATCTTCTGGGTATCTTCCAATACAATGGATTACTATTCAAAAGATTACAACTACTACTATATTGAGGATGATTATGAGGAACCATATTGTACCATTTGCGGTGAATCTCATTCGGTACAACATTGTTACCTTTTTCAACCATCATCCTCATACACC
>JARYGA010015442.1:0-19635 GCA_030545235.1 Helianthus tuberosus | reverse complement strand
AAAGAAAGTAGAGGAAGAAGACCCGGTCAAATACATGAAGGTCATAGACTCGAGCTTGGAAGACGCTCTCCGACGGTGTAACATGGGATGCAATACATCCCACTTGGGTAACATGTGACCAGACTTTGGGTCTAGCCAAGGACCCTTATAAACGTGGCGCACCACGGAGGCATTCCGCGGAACTATTCTTAGTTTAGATTAATTTTCTTGTTTTCTAGTTAGTTTTAATTTCCAGGAATAAAACACGCTTGAGATGGCAAAGGATGCAAGGGAAACTTGAACCAGCACTTCATACAGGAAAACAGAACCGTCCGACAAATTTCTTCGTTTACTGAAAGTTCGGCACGGGCCGTGTCCACCCAACACGGCCCCGTGCTGCACAGTCTGCAGAAAAAGACCCAGCTCAGGTAACTAGACACGGGCCGTGTTCACCCAACACGCCCCCGTGTCCAGACTTCTGTTTCTCTTGTTTTAATTTTGTTACTGGCACTTGAACACGGGGCCGTGCCCGGACAACACGGGGCCGTGTTCAGCGCCCAGTAACACAAAATTTTTGCTTTTTACACCTTTTTACACATTCAATCAACCTAAAAACTTATTTTTGGGACACATTGAGGACAATGTGTAATTTAAGTGTGGGGGGGATGCTAAAACCTTGCATCTTACAAATCCTAAATACAAGCCTTACACAAAACTCTATTGGAATCGCTAATCACCCCAAAATTTTTTCAAAAAATTTTCATTTTTTTACTTGTCTAGGTTTAACTCGGGAAATTCAAGTTCTCAAAAAGGTTTTATTTTTACAAATTTACAACCGATAGCGTCGTGATAAAAAGAACCAACATAAGAAAATTATGAAAAGGCATGATAAGCTTAGTTAAAATTTGATTATATATACTTGATCACATAAAAACCCATTCCCACAAAAGTGAGTTTTGAGCCTTTATTGAGCATACAATTACATATCATTAGACTAAATGCTCATTTTTTGTTTCTTGTGTGAATAGCCGCTTGGTTCTTACGACTCTAGAACTTGCCATGACGATACATTCCTGGTCCTTACCAACTTAAACCCGAGTAAGTAAATGATGGAGGCATTAGGACTAACCCTTTTTTTTTATTTCTACACCATTATTTTTCTTTTTTTCTTTTTTTTACCACCTACCCAAAATCCCCCTAGTTAGCCCCTTTGAGCCTAAACCTTTTCATTTCATAACCCAAACCAAACACCCTTTTACCCACCAAAACCTTTTTATTTTTAACCCTTTGTTTTATAACAAGTTCGATTTTTCGTATGACTTTTCAAAAAAAAAAAATTTGTGTTGAGGATGAAGCAAAAGAAAATAAACAAACAAGTTCATCAAAAATAACTTGGTTTGAATGATAGCTTCATCAAAATAAAAGTTACAAAAATAGAAAGTCTTACGGAAACCGACACTTGTTACGCTTTTTTTTTCTACTAACCACTAACCACCAACCCAACCACCTACCTTTAACCCAAGCCTAACCCTTCACCCACAAAGTCCTCTTGATATTCACAAAGGTATATAAGTTAAAAAGGAGGAGGATTGATTGCTTGGCAAGCCTATGGTAGGAGTAAGTTCCATGCCGCTCTCGAGTGATCCACAAAAAATACATTTTCGGCCGAGTGTTGAGTTATCCCCGTGTGGTATGTGAACTTGTATATAAATAGAATTTTACAAAGGCATGTTATGCCCTAATAAGTAATTTATCTTATGAAAAGTTTTAAATAAATCATGACGAATAGGATTGTAAATAAATAAAAATAAAATTAAATAAAGAATCTTGGAAATCACGACACTCTACGACAAGCCCAAAAACCTTCATCTCTACCAATTCCATTTGGGAGGGTAATAGGCACATATTAAAGAGTTTTGCTTGAGGACAAGCAAAGATTCAAGTGTGGGGGTATTTGATGTGTTCAAAATGTAACATATAAATTTCATCAAATGAGGCATAAAACTAACCCCTTTTTAGTACTAATGTTGGAAAAAGTGTGCTTTTGTCTTCCTTTTGTATTTTCAGGATTAAATGAGCTCAAATTAACAAAAGAAGCAAAAAGACATCAAAATCAAACATAAATACAAGAAAAGGAACAAGACGTGACATGCCCGACCCCACGACAGCATCTTCCCAAGCAAAACAAGAAATCAGAAGCCTGAACACGCCCCGTGCTCAGCCAGCACGGGGGCGTGCCCAAGTGTCAGCAGAAAAGACAAAGTGGTAGAAGCTTCTATTGCCCACCACGGGGCCGTGCTCAGCTGACACGGGGCCGTGGTCAACTATAAGATTCGCACAATCTAGGCAAATCTTCATAGTACAAAGATTCTTCTGCACACGGGGTCGTGCTCAGCGGACACGGGGGCGTGGTCAACTAATAAGACAAAGCTGCATTAAATGTAGAAAGAGAAGGATGTGGACACGGGGCCGTGCCCACTGGACACGGGGCCGTGCCCGAGCTTCTGTTCAGCCTATAAATAAAAGTGCTTGGCTCAAGCTCAAACCATCCCTTGGCACACCACCTCTCTCACACTTCACCCACCACCCACCACCACCATAACACCATCATCCACCACCATCATCCATTGTCCATCGTAGAGTGTGTGAGTCATCTCGGGATCCAAGATTGATCGTAAGAGTTCTTGACAATCAAGGCCATGTTTGCCTGAGTCTCTTACATCACTTGGTGAAGACAAAGTGTCTAGTGTAATACTCTTTATTTCTAATCTTTTCGCACTTTTTATTTGGTTTCATATTAATGACTTTAATAACTAGTTGCTTATGTTGAAGGTGATCTTTCTTTAAAGTTTGTCCGTGGTGTCTTGAAATTATTTACTGTTTATATAAAATAAAAGATTTTCACCATTCATATCTCCACGGTCTATATGGAGGTATGTTGGCTACCTGGTCGGGGGTTAAGGGAACGGTTTGGTAAAGGTCTTGCCATTGTTCAGCGTTTAGAGGTCCTGCAATGGACCTGGGTCAAATTTAGTAGGACCTCCTTCAATACTTAGCGGTATTGGATGGCGGGGGTCCAAACTCTTTGATCCCCTCATAAGTTAACTACTATTAATACTATAACCCGGCTATTTAGGACTGCATCCCTGCTGACTCAGACTACTTACTCGAGGGTAACGTCACCCCCAAAAGAGGGGCCTACCATAATTTGCATTAATAACTTAATTAATTATCTTCCAATAATCCACCCTTTTAGGATTGTATCCTTGCTGACTCAAACTACTGGGGTGAGGGTAACGTCACCTTCAAAAGAGGGGCCTACTACAATAACTAAGATAATCTCTTAAAATAGTGCAAAAGTGCGGAAATAATCAAAGGTTACACTAGATACGAGTCAGAAGCAAGTGATTCATCTTGTCTATCTGTTTTTCTTTTTATTTTTATTTTCAGGATTTTAGTTAGTTTTTATTTTTCTTAGTTAAAAACATTTTTCTAAACTTTTTGATTTGATTAGACGTTGAGGATAAACCGGTACTAAAAGCTCTTGTGTCCTTGGACGACCTCGGTATCTTACAAACACTATACTACGCTCACGATGGGTGCAGTTGCCCATATGTGTGTCTAGTGTTAGTAAATATCGTGTTTTATAAATTTAAAACTTGACTAAAAAGTGTTAAAGGGGCTTAAAATATACACCTAATAAATATAACACTAGAATATGCATCAAGTTTAACTATCCTTGGGAGGAGAATGATTCATCTACTGTTTATATCTTAATCATGATGTCATGTTTTGGCTTTTGAATATCATTTGTTCTTTTGTAGGTCCAATATTAGGGAAGAATCTCCTCAAGAACTACAGATAAATAAATGTGATTTTGTATCTTTTGATGGAAATGAAAAAGAAGGAAAGATTGTGGGGAAAGGAGATGGTGTAACCAATGTTATACCTCTTCAGGAGTGTGTCACAAGTGTGTGATAAAGGGATTTCAATGTTGTTCAGCGCCAAAGAATGTGTTTTCCTCAAAAAAAGGATTTTCCACCTAAAATGATCATGATGGTGACACCAAGAAAAAAAATATGTTGTGAGCATGAAAATGTTGTGACAAACGATCCCATGACTTGTTACTTTCAAAAGCTCAAGAATTTGAGTCATTGTTATGGCATAGGCGATCGGGGCACGTAAATTTTAAAATTTAAATAGGCTTTCAAAATTAAACCTTGTTTAAGGTTTTCCATGCAAGGAATTCCCTTTCACTAAAAGATGTATATTGTAACATTTGCAAAATTTCAACCGTTGTACACTTTCGATCGTTTTCATATTTAACAAAATTTATATTTTTTTACGAAATATGTAATCGTACGATTGAGCGAAACAATATTCACGACATTTCTAGAATAAAATCCAAGTTACATATGCCTTTATAACCTTTATATAACTTAAATAACAAGTTAGAGGGGTTAAAATGGCAAAAATGTGATAATACAAGTCCGAGGGCCAAAACTGCCAAAAAGTGAAACTTATTTATCAGAAGGCCTTACAGACCGTAAGACCTGAGCCATACGATCCGTAAGACATGGCCAGAAGCAAAAATAAAAAAAATTGCTTGATCACCAAGCATTGCCACCTTGCACGAATTTTTACCACCATTTCTCCTACTTTAGACATGTATGATGGCACTAATCATGTGACATTTATGCTCTGTAAACACTGTACGATGTAGAACAATATAAAATATCAATGAAACAATGTGTTTTGATCCAAATATTTGTTTATTTGTGTATGACAATGTCACGTTTCAATTCTTGTTCGATTTCAAGCTCTAAATCACTTTCTGGAAAGTTATACGCAAACTGTTATGTAAACTTAATCAGTTTAACGTGATAAACACTCTGGAATAGTGACACAAGCTTAACATACCTTAAATAACCTTTACATAACTTAGAAATAAGTTTTGAAGGGTTTGGTATGGCAAAAACAAGTTTATTCGATCATAGGGACTATTTGCGACAAACTGCAAAAGTCTGCCAATTCATATAGAAACGTACACTCCGGACGAAGATCATAAGCTAAACACACCCTAAATACCCTTAACATAGCTTAGAAATAAGTTTTGAGGGGTTCGGTGTGCGAAAATGCGCTTATTTGATCATATGGACTAAAAGCGTCAAAACTGCGAAAGTTTGCATATACGTGCATATCTCGCGTTCTGACCATATCCGGACATCCAAAAAAAATTTTAATCACTAAAATATTATATTTTAGTGATAGGAATGCAAAAATACCATTCATCACGCAATTTGGATGGTTTTCGCGTCCGTTCAAGTTTCGTCGTAATTAACCAAAAAACTCGATCGTATGACCAAACGAACTGACATCCGTGATATTTCCAAGCATTTTCCAAGTCCCCTATGCTTTAACATCGTTGTAGAGCCTTGAAATTGGGTTACCGGGGGTGAAACGCATCGAAAAACAAGTTTTGGAGCTGTAGGGGCCTGTTTTGACAATTTTGAAAAGTCTGATCTGCAGACTGGTAGGCAGGGCGCGACAGCTAGAGAGTATGGTGGTTGCGGGCCGTGAGAGCCTTAGCTGGGCAGACTCATTGTATTATCAAAACAACCTGTTGAACCTGATTTTAAACTTCGTTTTTGCGTATTATGGGCTAGTTTATGTGTTCTCCAAGTCCCCAAATCAGAGCCTAACATGTGTATGGTCTTGATTGTTCCTTGAAATCCTATATAAACCCAAGTTCATCAACACTTCAAATTGCTCATTTCATTTTCTTTCACTCTTGCTCTGATTTGAGGCTACCACACTTGTTGGAGGCCTCATACGTAAGCATTCTTAGTCTTATTTTCCAGCCAAGAGCACTTATAAGTGTTCTTTCATGCTTTGTTTACTTATTTCAAGAAAGAAAATCAAACAGTGTTTGACGTTCAGCTTTGACCATGATTTGGTCAAGACAAAGTACGTTTGAACTTTGCAATGTGAGCGTAATCACGATGGTTATTGTCCCTTGCGACTACACCTATTGATTACCACGTTGACTAGTCGAAGTGACGAGTCAAAGTTTCGGTTAAAATGCACGATTATGTGCATTTTGTGACGAAACTATTTTCGGGTATCAAAACACTTTGTTTTGATACCAAATTAGTTTTGTAACTTAGTTAAACATGTTTAACTCGTCACTTTTAGTTTAGTGCTTGTTTAGGGTCGTAAGTTAAGCGGTCTTGACAACCGCTTAGACTTTTGAACCCCACCCGTTTGGTCGATCATTAGGATCCGACAAAACATATTTTGTGACCATAGTTGTATAGGGAATAACCTTTCGAGGTTATACCTTATGGTCACTTCGTTTGATTAGTTTTATGATAGGTAGTTTATATGCCTTTGGAAAATGACCAAAATGTCCTTTTCACGCAAAATTTGAATTTAAGCATATGTAACTTAAATTTTGACACTTAAACTGATTATGCAACATTATTAAACATGTTATGGCATATAATACTTATCATAGGGCTAGTTAGACCATCCGAACGCGCATTTGCGCAAATGACGCGTTAACGTAGTGTAAACTACCTTAACGGGTCATAACGGGTCAAAAGCACTTAGGATAGGTATCAAATCAGAATATAGGAATTCTTGAACCATATCATATGAGTTCCAACACTCATTTGGTTTACAAGACTTCATTCTACACGATCTCCCAATTTAGGTCCCGATTTATTAACATAGTCATCCGATACTAGGTGCCACTTGATTCCTTGGTTTCCCGAGCTTTGTTAGTTCACTTAATCGAGGATACCTTGCAATCTCAAGTGAGTACATAGTTCCCCTATTATATGCTTTCAATTGTTTTGGGTTGATTCATATGTGCTAAACGATTTCGAGTTTTCAAATCAAATGCTATGGTTTATATTAAACACAACGATTTCAATAATGTGAATGAAACTTATTGGTGCGTTGATACATAACACGAATGACATTCATTAGCTTTGGCCGAGCCGACCAGTAGTATGTTATGGTACCATAGGATCTGACAAATCCCGTTATTGGACTATCGCCATGGTTATGGGGTAATGTGGGTAACGACAGAACCTGATGATTTTAACAAACCCTTTGGTGGTTTGTTAGTCGATTAAAGATACCATTTGGTGGTATAGACGAGTCAAAACACAGCTTTGAATGTGTTCAACTAGAACGACCAAAAGTTAGTTTTCACAATTAAAACACGAACGATTGAACGAATGGATTTATGACACGAATGCTTGAACGATGGTTTATAACACGAATGAGTTGAACAATTTCAACGATTGGTTTTGATAACATGAACGATTGATAACACGGACGAATTGAGCGATTTTGAATGATTGGTTTATGTTAAGTGATTAGATAATGGGACGGGTGTAATGTGATAAAAGCATGGTAGATACACTGCTGGTACTTCTTATATATAAATGTTTTTATCATATTACATATCGTGGCGTTATTTAGTTCACTTGGACAATTGATTTCAAATGATGTCACGCAACGATGTTTACTAAATGATATAAACCATACAAGTTTTCATACGAGACGATTTACTACTTGGTTTACAAAAGCAAATGTTTTTAGTCAAGATTCATGGCAACGAAGTTTTTCTTGAACATATAACCAACGTGTTTTAGTTGGTTAATCATATTGCAATACAAAACACTTTTCAATACAAGAATTTCAATTATCGACTCGAGTAGTCATTCAAGGTATTGCATTATGTATACAAGCCATGAATTTGACTCACACGCAAAACCTATGTACTCGCCGGCATTTTTATGCTGACTTTATTTTCACATATGTTTCAGGTGTTGTTGTTTGATGATGATTATGATGCACGCTCACGTGTTGTTGTTTGATGATGATTATGATGCATGCTCACATAGGAACAGACGAGGCCTTAGTGACTTAATAACAATGAAAGAAAATGTGTTTGTGTTTTGCTTTTAAATATCAAGACAATGTAATAACTTAATTCAATAAAATGAAACTTCAATCCATGTGTTGTGAAACAATGATTCTGTTACGACACTCCCCGACGTTTCCACCGCGGTTTTGTTGTTTTAACGCGATCAGGGTGTAACAAATCACCTCCTTAGCATCCTGATCACATAATTGAAGGCTTGAGCTTAAGTATAAATAGCTCCAAACTTGAGCCTTCAAGACTTGCACCGTCACAAAATCATTCTCTCTATCTCTTGGAGTGTTTCTGATATAAAGAAGCCTCCTACCTGAAGTCTAATCTTCCTTTGAACACTTGTAAGTGTTACTCCTAGTTCTTTTTCATTATTTTGGCTAGTGTTGAGCCAGGAGTCAAGCAAATTGACTTTTGCTTTGACTTTCGGTTATGACCATTTTGGTCAAGTCAAAGTTCAAATTGAACTTTGCTACGTGATCGAAATAATGAAGGTGTAAATCCCTCGCGATTACACCCTCTAATCATCACATTTAGTAGGCGAAATGACGAGTCAAACTTTTATGAAATAAAAATAAAAAATGCATAAAAATGCATTTTTAGGACGAAAGATTTTTCGAGTATTAAAACTTAAAGTTTTGACACCAAATCAGTTTTATAACATTATTAGACATGTGCTAACATGTCTAACTCGTCATTTCTAGTTTAGCGCTTATTACTTAGTCGAAAGTCAAGCGGTTTTGACTTCAGCGTTAACTTTCGAATCTGACCCGTTTGGTCAACCTTAGGATTCGACCAAGCCCATTTATATGACCATAGCAATATAGGGAATAACCCTCTAAGGTTATACCTTATGGTCATGTCGTTTGGTTAGTCAATTGGCCAGTCAACTTTAAATACTTTTAAAAATGTCTAAAATACCCTTTTTCGCATAAAATAGTTTTAAACACAAACTATCATTGTTTTTTTACTTATAAACAGATTATACAACATTAGTAAACATGTTTTGACATATCGGACTCTTCATAGGACTCATTCGACCATCTGAACCCGTAGTTACGCATACGACCCGTTAAAGTGGCGTAAACCACTTTAACAAGTCGTAACGGGTCAAACGCTTTTAGGCATCTTCTAATCAGAATGTAAGGTATTGTGAACCATATTACACGAGATCCTTCGCTCGTTGGGTTAATAAACCACATTCTATCCAATCTTCCATTTAGGCCGCAATAAACACTAACTAATAATTATCTGAATTAATAGGCAACATTTGAACCACTTGAGCTTTGCATACACAATTGAACAAGACATCTACGCAGTCCAAGTGAGTACATAGTTCCCCTCTTTTACGTTTTTTAAATGTTTTGGGGTGATTCATATGTGCTAAATTATTTCCATATTTACAAAACTTATTTACATATGGTTTATATACACAACATGCTTACATTGTACGAAACTTGATGGTACGTTAAACATGACAATGATACATTCATTAAGTTTGATCACGCTAACCGGTAGTATGTTATGGTACCATAGGATTGACAACCCCATTCCCGCTTCCTAGGTTTGTTTGGAAGTTTCCTCTAGGAATGACAGAAACTGTGTTACACACTTGACAAACCTTTATTTTTAAAGGCTTGAATGTATTCGCCGACAAACCACACTTGTTTATACAAAAAGGCAATTGTTTTATACAAGAAAAAACATTTTGAATTAAACAAGACATTTTGTGTACTCAAAACATTTGGTTGATACAAAGCCATTTGATTATACAAGACAAGTCATTTGTTGGATCGTTGTGCGACCTAAACAAGTCGTTCAGAAGAGTTTTTAATCCATATCAAAGGCGGAATCAATGATACGAACTTGATTACAGCTTGATTCTCCCTAATTATCTTCTTTTTATTGATTTCAAAGCTTTACGGATCACTTGACAAATTGGCAGCACCTCGGCTCTGAAATCCGGATCGTTACAAATGAAAACCATGCTCCACTATATATAGATGAGTTATTTCGTACGAAATGACCATGACTCATTTCGTGCGAAATGACTTTGTTTCATTTCGTACGAAATGATTCTTGTTCATTTCGTGCGAAATCACCTTTTAACATACAAAACCTAATTTCTAACCTACTGAGCACTGGTTTATCCTATCTAGACACAAGACTTGATAAAGACGAAGTTAACGGACATTTATGCACCAACAAACTACCCCTTGGTTGTATCATCAGCAGATGCATTTCGACACTCACGTTTAAAATGCCCTTTATGTTTACATTTAAAGCACGTGACCTTTGATTTATCAAATCCTAGCTTTGTTGAAGGTCCTCCAATGGAGTGTCTGCCTGTTATCTCCATGAGTCTTTGAGCCCTCTTGACTGCACTCGCCATACACCATCTGATATCGATCAACTCCATCTCTTCGGGGTCGATTTGATCATAATCTTCCTTGGTAAGGTTAGTGTTTCCGATTTTTCCTGCAACAAGGCTCTCGTATGATTCTAAGACAGATGCCAAAAACACCATTTACTGCCTGGCGGATTCTTCGCTGAAATTTTGTGCATTCTTGAGGTCTACAGCAATATTGCACTGGAACAGCTTTTTCGGAACTGATTGACTTGGAGCAGTTGACGATGATCCTCCATGATAACCACTGCTTGAACTTTCTTGGTTTGACATGTTAGAATTTTCTGCTGAGTAAGCTGTCTTAGGAGACACATTTTTCGGGATCATACTTCCTCGATAATATAATTCAACATTTTGCTGATACGAAGAATTGTTGACTTTGTTCGTTTTCCCTATCTCCAATTCATGACTCTCCAATCTTTCGATTAACAGATCAACTGTCAGATCAGTCGACTTTACTGTGTTCTTCAGCATCAAAGCAAAATACTGCCAGTCTTTCTCATCAGGCAGTGAGTCAAACAGCTTATCAACCAACTCTTCCTGAGTATACACAATTCCGTGTCTTGCAAGTTCCATCTTCAAATGACCGAATCTTTCTATCATCTTTGTCACAGATTCATTTTCAAACACCCAAACAGATCAAATTCTTTTCTTAACTACTTCTTTTTGTTTTTAACAATTTCGGCACTACCCACACATTTTATTTTCAGTTTCTCCCATAGATCTCTGGAATCTTTGTATTCAATTAATGATATAATGTCATCCCTCACAGACTGATGAAGTAAGGCGACGCATTTTTGTTCAGCAACAAATCTGTCTACTTCATTCTCACTTATGCTTTCATAATCCGTTCTTCCCATATCAAAACATTCTCATGCTCTTCCAACTTAGATATGCAAAAGCTTTTAGCCATTCTTCAAACCTACTAGCCCATCTATTGTATTCCTCTATTGCCATTAGCTTGGGCGGTTTGTTGTAGGTGCCAAAAGCACTGTCAACACTTAAAGAATTAGCAATGGTTTTCTTCGCACTCGGATTTGGAGCATTTTCAGTTGTGTTATTTGATGTATCATCTCCTGTGCTACTGGTATAGGCAAAAGCATCACTGAACGGATTCAGAAAATAATCCATCTTCAATTACTTGAAACAATCAACAAACACTTAGAAAAATTTTGTGATTTTAGAAA
The DNA here is from genome assembly GCA_030545235.1 of Helianthus tuberosus. Classification (NCBI taxonomy): domain Eukaryota; kingdom Viridiplantae; phylum Streptophyta; class Magnoliopsida; order Asterales; family Asteraceae; genus Helianthus; species Helianthus tuberosus. Next base: position 8,114 of record JARYGA010015442.1, on the reverse strand, counting down.
CAATCTCAAACGAAATGGATTCAAGCGAAATGAATCTCAAGTGAAATGAACACTCTTTAAACGGAATGACTTCACGCGAAATGAGCTTTCTCACGAAATGCCGGTTTCAAGCGAAATGGTCTACACACGAAATGCACTTTGGTACGAAATGGATGTCTATTTCGTACGAAATGAAGTTCCAAGGTTGATTCTGTGTGAAATGAAGTTCCAGAAAGTTAATTTCGTGCGAAATGAAATTGCAGAAGGTTGATTCCGTGCGAAATGAAGATCAAGCTGTTGATTCCATGCGAAATGAAATGTTGATTTCGTGCGGAATGATGATGACATCACACCGTCGGCCAAGAATTTGTCAAATTGATCCGGTTTTACGTCGAATTAAGGTCCAATTCTTTCAAGGATTCGTTAAAACTGTGTTTTACGTAATATATGTGAAATTCAAGTCATTTTAACAGTTGAATTTTGAAAGTTGTGAAGAAGAATGAGTAGAAGTGAGAAAATCCGGTGAAAACAAGCTGAATCGGTATGAACTCTTCGTCCTGAGCTCTGATACCACTTGTTAGATCGTTGTGCGACCTAAACGAGTCGTTCAGAAGAGTTTTTAATCCATATCAAAGGCAGAATCAATGATACGAACTTGATTACAGCTTGATTCTCCCTAATTATCTTCTTTTTATTGATTTCAAAGCTTTACAGATCAGTTGACAAATTGGCAGCACCTCGGCTCTGAAATCCGGATCGTTACAAATGACAACCATGCTCCACTATATATAGATGAGGTATTTCGTACGAAATGATTCTTGTTCATTTCGTGCGAAATCACCTTTTAACATACAAACCCTAATTTCTAACCTATTGAGCACTTGTTTATCCTATCTAGACACAAGACTTGATAAAGACGAAGTTAACAGACATTTATGCACCAACATCATTTGGTTAGTTTATACAAGACAAATCATTTGGTTGGTTTATACAATACTAGACATTTGGTTGGATTATGCAATACAAGACATTTGGTTGGTTCATACAAAGTCACAAATGGTTTCAAACTTAACCATACAATGTTTTCTCTTAAATCGAATGATTTCTCATACGGTTTTACATAAGACATACTTTTTTTGTAAAAGTTTCATGGCTACAAAGATTTATGTAAAATATTAACTCTTGAAGTTGCTTAGATACTTTTCAACACTCAAAGGCATGTATCTTGACCACAAAACATATGTTACTCACCAGCAATCATTATTGCCCATCTCTTTTTCACATATGTTTCAGGTGCTAATGTGTGATTATGAAAAGCATGCTACACGTAGGATGGACTCGGGCCTTAGCTTCCTTAAAAATAAAATAGTTGTTGTTTTTGTTACGAATTCTCAAAGACAATGTAAATTATTAATTAAATAAAACAAAACTTTATATACCATGTTTGTGAAACAATTTGTATCGTGACCCCCCGACATTTCCGCCACAAGTTGTTTTATAAGCGGTCAGGGTGTTACAGATTGGTATCAGATCCATGGTTATAGGGAATTAGGTTATTAATAATGCTTTTGACCTAGACTATAACCTTTCTAGGACCCAACGTGAGGTAAATCGCATCTAGATTCTTAATACAAAACTGTCACCTATCCTTAGGTGATTACCAAAACAATACAAAGTCATTGATCATTCCTAAAAGTAAAATTTTTCCAAAACCTTTACAAGAAATCATCAACTATCTTTAGATGATTTATTTTTTGGCTTTAAGCCTCAAAAGTTTTCAAAATCTCGTCAAAGTTTGGGTTTTAATAATGTGAACATGTGCAATCTGGAAGGGTGGATGCCTGTACCCTGAGTTTTCTGTCTAACGCAAGAGTGTTATACAAATCTACTTAATCGGACCAGACACTCTTACCTGGGAACTCGTGGGGTGAGTTTCCACTTATAGGCTAAAGCATGTCTTCGTGATACATTATAAAGACCCATTTACTTTGATTAGTCGTTGTGTCATTTGTTCGTTTTAAGTAACAAATAAATTATCACAATCCTTATGTTTAGTCGATATTTTTAACGTTTCTTTTTTACTATCCTATATTAATCTCACTCCTTTTCCCTCATGATTCCTTTCTTTTTTAGAATGCCTCCTCGTCACAACACTACCCAAGACTCCAAAATGGCGGCTATGATCGCTTAGAAAATGGTTGCGATACTTCCAAACCTTGTGACCCAACTCAATCAAGCCAACAATAACAATAATAACAACAATGTACCCCTACCGTGTAATTTCAAACAGTTAAATTCAGCTAAACAACTCATGTTCTATGGGTTTGAGGGAGCTATTGGGCTCCTATAATGGTTTGAAAGCATTGAGAGCACTTTCCGCCATTGTCAGTGTTCTAATGAGCGCAAGGTAGAGTTTGCTTCGAGTGTTTTCCAAAAGATAGCACTCACGTGGTGGAACGGAATTATGAGAGATAGAGGTGCGGATATGGCAATAGCACAAACTTGGGAGGAACTTAGAGCTCTTATGATGAAAGAAATTTATGTTCACGCAATGAGATGAGGGCACTCGAGAACGAGTTCCACGATCTCAAGCAAGATAGTGGGGAAAATCGTGCGTACACCGATCGATACGAGGAGTTAAGCCTACTCTGTCCCACCATAGTCACGCCTTTGAATAAGGCCATTGAGAAATAAATTGATAGGTTACCTGATCCGGTTCAAGACATAGTCACTGGTAGTAAGCCAGCTACAGTTAGGGAGGCTATTGAACTAGCCACAACCCTAACCGACACTCAAGCCAAGAAAGGGAAACTTTTCCATAAAGGTGACAAGAAACAATCTGCAAAGACTACTCATGAAAAACCACAAGAAACCAAAACTGAACCCTTCAAGAAAGCAAGGAAGTGTAAGGCTTCAAAGAATTTTGCCGTTGTTACCCCAACAAATTAAGTTGCTCCCAACCAACTAGCACAACCTTCTGCTAAGAAACAATATGCTAGAACTACACCCTTGTGTAACCTAGACAATTGTCATCACCAACATCATTTACCATGTCGCCATTGTACCATTTGTGGACAATTTGTTCATTTGGCAAATGTCTGTTGTTCTACTCCTACCCTAAACCAAGCTGTTCCAAATCTTGGTCTGTCACACCTTGACTTTTGCGGAAGCGTATGCTGTGTAACTTGTTCAATATCATTGCATTCAATCATAATACACAACTATATGATCAAAACGATGTTCATCCATTCATTAAGTTTAAAATATTACAAACACCAGTCATTTAAGTTTCAACAACATGACCTTTGACTAAGTTACAAACCAACAAAAGTGGATGACATCTAACATGGAATTTACTTCTAGAAACAACACTCGCGCCCAAGATCCAACTTGTTACCTGAAATACATGTAATTTTGGAAAATATTAACAAAAGTTGAGCGAGTTCATGCGTTTGGTATGAGTATTGATAAGCTTGTAAACATTTGAGAGACTCCTTTTGAAAACAGGTATGAAAAGCATCTATGAACAGATCAAATTAGTGTTTTGCAAGGACATTATTGTATGTGAAGACATAGGGAGCACTCAAAATGAGTAGGCTTATACCCTCGTCGATTTTCCCTCGACCGTGTCGAATTTCCCCTTGACTGTGTCAATTTACCTTAACTATGTCAATTTACCTTGACTATGTCAATTTACCTTGACTGTGTCAGATTACCCTTGACCGTTGTCGAATTACCTCGACTGGGACACCGAAGCACTCAAGTGGTCACATAAGGACCATGAGTGGGGCTCGGTCGTACCCATTAGATCTAACCTTCGTCCATAAATAAGAGTTAATGGCATTTCAATTTCATTCTATGCTCACATGATCTATAATTCATTTCATAGCCAATTCATACCATTTAAACGTATGCAACATGTATTCCACCCCCGAGAGTTATAAATCCGAAAACAGTTAAGAGAAAAGGGGGACATGAACTCACTGTTTTGCGTTCTTCAATCCGACGTAACTCAAGCTGCTACTAGTGTGCACGACTACCTACAACGTACTACGGTCTATTAGACGAGCGGGTCATGCCTTGACTTAGTATTATTTAGTGTCTTTGAGTTACGTTTCTTTGTGTCCTTAATATTATCCCAAATTATATAATTATTTGTTAAAATAATAAATATTTTAACTTAAATTATATTTATGAATTTTGGAATATTAGATAAAATAATACATTTTAACTTGTCAAGTTTATGTATTGTACTTATATAACCCCCAAGGATGGGTGTAATTGTATTCGTATTCTTATCCTTCTATATTTTGCCAAGTATCGATGGCGTATTCCAGTGTGTAATTATACGTACAAGAATACGTATTTTTATTGTGTTTATTAAGTATCTTATACTTAATTTTTGTATTAACCTTTCCGGAATAATATTTTTAATAAAAATTACATCAATATATATTTCCAAAATATATATTTTAAGAAATATTACATAGAAAAATAATTTAGAATTTTTCCTTGGCAAAAAAATTTATACTTTTCATATAAGTCTCAAGAATAATATATTTTCAAGTCTAACTTGGAAAATATATATGTATAAATCTATTGTTCACCCAAAAATAATATGTCCAAAGTTATTTAAGAAAATATATATTTTTCCAAAAAAATAATATATCTTCTAATAATTCCAAGAAAATATATATATTTTTACTTACCAAAAATAATATATTTTCTCCTTGTAAAAAATATGATTTATTTTATAATACTCACGAAAATCATATTTTTGTTCTCTTGGTTTCCAAAATACCGTTACCAAAATATACTTATGACTTTAATCCTGAAATATTTATGTAAGTTATCTTCCTTGTTCGGTTTCACAAATATTTTGGGTATAAATTATGTATTTATTTCTTCGAATTTTGGTAGTATTTTCGGATTCTAATTTCTTGGTATTTTGGTGAGTTATATTATTTCAAGCCCTAAAATAATATAACTAATACACATAATATACAAATAATCACACACATGGTGACATCTAAATATATATTTCCTAAATACATAATTAGTCGCTTTTAATTACAAAAACCAACCTCCAATATTTATAATCTTGTGACAAAAATTATGGCAAACTTTATATAAAATTTTATGGTTTAAAATATACTTGTAATTATTTGTTTAAAAATAATTTTTCTAAGTGTTATATTTTTAGAAAAAATTTTCCATAGTTTCCCCTTAAAAAATGGAGGTTTTCATGCTTTCAAAGCATATCATTTTCTTTTACAATCATCATCAATCATCAACAAATCATTCAACACTTACCATGTGCCAAAAATATGAAATTTACACTATGTCATGAAGTTTAAACTTTGTAAAAATCTGTAGTAACTTACTAGTGTATTTAGTAAGCTTAGTTACCTTTAAAGTGTGGTTATTTATTTAAAAATATCATTCTTGAAGAATTTAGATCTTCACAACTTGTGAAGTGATTTTCTAAAAATATTTCTTCTTGAGTTTTTCTTGTTAAATATATATTTCTACACTTGATTAACCACTAAAAATGTGGTTAATTTCTTTATGAACCAAGTTTATGTAAATCTTGTAGTTTTAACTTAGTTTCTTGAAAAATCATTCTTGAAATCATATGTTTACAAGTCTCATTTCACACTTTTATCATCATACTTCAAGAAAACATTAAATCTTTCAAGTTCATGTTGTAACATAAGGATGATCATTATGATTTTCTCAAGATCTATCCTCATACTTGCTAGATCATGTGTTTAATCATCATCTAGCAAGGTTCTTATGATGATCAACAACATAAACACAAGAAATCAACAATCAAGTATATTACATACACTTTAACATCTTTGATTTTCATGATTTAGAGCTTTTTGTTCATGTTTAGGCTTATGTTTCTTCATGATCTTTATGTTTAACAACTTATATCATCTTTTAACCAACATAATATGAAGTAAAATGAGATTAGGAAGGTCTTACTACTAGCACAAGGTTAGGGATGATGTTCAAAAAGATGAAGATGACAAATGAGGTGGATAAAAGCACTTGGAAGAGGTCCTTCAAGTTTCAAGGCTGCCAAGCTTCCTAACTTAGCTTCTTACACCTTAGGAATACTTTGGAATGAATGAAGGGAACTTGGAATGGTGGTGGTGGGTTTGGTGGCTAACGGCCGAGAGGGGAGAAGAGAGGGAGAGATGGTGTGTTGAAGTGTTTGTGAAATGAGAAGTTGTGAGGATCTAGTGGGTTATAATGAGCAAGCTTCCAACATTCTCTAGACTCTTGGTCTTAATGTTTCATAAAGAGCCAACATATCTTATAAAATATCCAAATAAAATCCTTGGAGTGGGCCCCACTTGTAACCGTAAGTTGAGGGGGGGGGGGGTCTAGTTGAGTTTCAATCAACAGTTAAGTGTTTAGTTAGAATGTAAGGGTGCTAGTTAGGTATTTTATGTGTTTAGTGCTTATGAGATGTAATATGATGTTCGGTGACCATAACTAGCTTCGTAACACTAAAACAATGTTTCTAGTGAAAATTTAGTATTTCGGGTAGTGTCCGGTTGTTCGTTTCGTTATTGTTCGTTAAAGCGCTAAATTGCGCAGTTTAGGGTGCTTTATGTCATGTTTTATGACGGTTTTAATTTCCGACACTTAGGAAAGTATTTTGGACAATTATATCATAATTCGGCATTATATTTAGATGTTAAAAGTTGAATTTTTGATGAATTTGTTTATTTTCTGTAGAATTTTGCAGTTTTAGTGTGTTTCTGGCACTTTCCGGTACCTATGTCATCATTAGGAAGGCAGTTTTGTAATCCCTACTTTCCTACACACTATACTAGTGTAACACTTGGTCCTGGGGCTTATTTTGTGTCTTAACATCTTGTCTGTCTAAGTACTAAACTCCCGTTAGTACTTCTAGTTTGTCTGATATTGTGCCAATTCTGTTATGTGCATTAGTAGAACTATATTGTGTTGCATGTAGTAATGATAAAAGTCTTGCAACAAGAAATGCCATTGTATGTATATAACAGAAATCAGAATTTCATTCGTCTTGTAAACTATATCATGCACAGTTATTAAAGCACAGATTACTGTTTAATTATTGTACGGAATGCATGGAAAAGTGCCAGTTGTCACATGGTCAAACTCAAACTATGCCTAACCGCCCTCATTACCCGCTTGGATCCTACTACAATTGTGGTGATCTTACTCACTACGGAAACAATTTCCCAAAGCTTGTTAATGCTACTCCAACCCATGGACGTACAGTTAACATAAATGCTAACGAGGCTCATGCTAACAACGATGTAGTTAACGGTACGTTCCTTATTAATAACCAAACTGCTTCTGTTCTTTTTTATTCGGGTGCCGATAGAAGTTTTGTATCCTCAGCTTTTGAACCTTTCCTTTCAATGCCTCGAACTAAGCTAGGAAAACCATTAACAGTAGAAGTAGCTAGTGGCGAACCTCTTATACCTGATTCTGTCATTCATAGTTGCCAATTAGACCTCAATAACCATATTTTTCCCATTGACCTCACGCCAATGCAAGTTGGGAGTTTTGACGTCATAGTAGGCATGGACCGGTTAACCAAACATCATGCCGAAGTTATTTTTTTGATAAGATTGTTCGCGTATCTCTTCCATCTGGCGAAATCTTAGAAGTTCGGTGGAGAGAAACCATCTAGTAGACTCAAACTCATGACTTGTACCCAAGCCCAGAAATACCTACGAAAGAAATATGTAGCCTTTTTGGCACATATCGTAGAGGAGAAAGGCAAGAGTAATGTAACACCCCGACCACGTAATACAACAAACCGCGACGGAAACGTCGGGGAGTCATGTCACAGAATCATTATTTCACAACTCATGGTATTTGAAGTTTTGTTTTATATCATTAATGGACTCGTTGTTTTGATACAAACCAGATAAATACAAACATTTGTCTTTCAAGTTTTAAAGTCACCAAGGCATGAGTCCATCCTATGTGTAGCATGCGTCAACAATTGTCACATAATAGAACCTGAAACAAATGTGAAAATAAAACGTCAGCATAAAAATGTCTGTGAGTAACATAGTTTTTGTGAATTAGATTCATGGCTTTGGATAATGTAAGAAAAGATT
>JARYGA010015441.1:0-29412 GCA_030545235.1 Helianthus tuberosus | reverse complement strand
GACTAGTTGATGCGTTGAATATTGTTTTGGATTGAATGATAAAAATGGTTGGTTTGATTTATAAAAGAAAATGATACGCTTGAAAGCGTGGCCACCTCCAGTTACAAAGGAAACTCTGGCGAAATTTTTCCAAAAGCCTAACACTTAGAAATATTTTCACTATAAGTGTTAGAAATACATTTTGACTTGTTTTCAAAATATGGATTTCGCCACGACTTATTTACAAAATATCGGAGGTGGGATTTCACAAAATAAAACGTGATACATATATATATTTAGTATATATTTTTCACAACGTCACTTGATATGTGTTTATGATTATTTTGTGAAAATACTAGTATTATTTTTAGGGTAAAAATAATACTATCGAATGTTAATGAATCCAAAATAATATGAACGCCTCTACGATAAATACATAAGTTACACCGGTAATTATTATTACCATTTGATCATTAAAACGTAACTTACGCATTTTGGGAAAATATGACTTAACGCGTATTTTTGTCAAGGTATTATTTTGGAAAATTATGTAACAGAAAATATAATATTTTTGAGAAGAATATTTATATTTTGGGAGTAAGAAATAAAATATATTTTAAGTGAGACTTAATAATATATCTTGAAATTATACGAACACACATGTATAAATCCCCCATCCTTGGGAAGGAAAATGATTACCAAGTATACAGAATATAAACACGAAATAGTTGTCTAACTATTTCCCAAAAACTTAAACCTTAAAGCTAAGGCACGGCCGTCCGTCTAATAGAGTTAGTACGTGTAGGTCGTCACACAGCTGCTTGATTTGGAGGCATACTTGGTAGAGACGCACCACTGTGAGTTCATGTCCCCCTTTTCTCTTAACTGTTTTCAGTTTTCTAAACTGCGGGGGTGAAATACATGTTACTATGATTACGAGTACTTTATACATGGTATGGTTAGCGTAAGGAGGGTTACTACTTAGATCATGTGAGTGGGTAGGCGGGAACTGGAGACCATTAATCCTCATTGTAGGAACCGAGGGACGTAAGCGGTAGATCTATCTGGGTGTAGCGAGCCCAACCCCTGAGCCCGCATAATGGACCAGGTGGTGACTTTGTACCCATCGCTAAATACGCTAGGTTTGAGTCTTCCTACTTGCACTTCACACATATCATTGGCTTTGCAACCCAATGGTGATCTCTTTTTCCTTATTTGCTACATACCAGGAATTTTCATACGAACAGACATCTTTACAAAGGTTTTACTTACTCACTTACACATGAACTCGCTCAACATTATTGTTGATTTTTCAACTTACATGTATTTGTATACCCTGGATATTTGCTTAGGGGTTTATCACCACATTCACAAGGCTTGGATGTATGCATTTCACAATACCGCATAGATGTTTATATCAGTATAGCATGCATTTGTTCCACAAAACATAACTTTGATTTAAACCATGTTTTACTTCAATACCTTGTTTTTGTGCATTTTACATATGGGTTTAGTTGATATATTTCACCTACCATACATGATATTTTGGATATACACAATTCCTGATTTACATTAGACATAAACATTTTGACATTTGATTATACATAAACATTTTTCTTTGGTGGTTTGGTTTGAGTAAGTGATTTAAGTAACGAGGCGTGTGTAATATGATACAAGCATGGTGGATACGCCGCTGGTACTTCCTATATATAAGTGCTTGTATGGTATTACATATCATAGCGTTATTTGAATCATTTCGATTTAGACATATAACATTTTATACAAATAACATACTTTTCACAATACATTGTTTTACAAACAACTTATCTAATACAAACTCATTTTACTTGGTTATTTACTTAACCATGTATTATCCTTTTATACATATATATCATTTGGTTTATTTTTCACTTTTCAAATGATTTACAAGACAAAGAAAATTACAAGGTTCACGACTAAACATTTTCTTAAACATAAGTCATGAATTCTATTTTCACAAAACCTATGTATCTCACAGGCATTTTTATGCTGACGTACCTATTTTCACATGTGTTTCAGGATATGATGCATAGGATTTATCAAGATACACTTAGGCGGACTTGGGCCTTAGTGACAATAAAAGATGCAAGACTAGTTATTTATGTTATATTTCTTTGATTGTCAAGACATTGTATCTCTTTTAATCAATAAAACAATATTTCAATTTCCATGTGTTATGAAACAATGATTCTGTTACAACACTCCCCGACATTTCCGCCACGTTTTGTAGTTTTACGTGGTCGGGGTGTGACAGAAAAGTTGGTATCAGACCTCATGGTTATAGGGAATTAGGTTATTAGTAATGCTTTGACCTAGTCTATAACCTTCCTAGGACCCTAACGCGAGTTTACTTGCGTTTAGTCATAAAACAATACCGTCACCTATCCTTAGGCGACGACCTCAACAAGAACATAAATTTCAAAACCGCTTTGAAAACTAATCATCTGTTCTAGGATGATTGATTACTAGGTTTTGAACCCTCTATTATAAGGTTTTGAACCCCTTTGAATTTTCAAAACCTCGTCAAAGTTTGGGTCTTATAGTGTGAACACGTGCAATCTGGAAGAGTGGATGCCTGTACTCTGAGTTTTCTGTCTAAGGCTAGAGTGTTTGTACAAATCCACATAATCGGACCAGTCACTCTTACCTGGGAACTCTTGGGGTGAGTGTCCACTTATAGGCTAAAGCATGTCTTCGCGATACATTAATATGACCCGCCTACTTTGATTAGTCACCATCTCATTTGTTTGCCTTAGTTAACAAACAAATGATCGCAATTTCCATGCGTTGTCATTCTGTTTTGATTATCCGATAACCTTTCACCTGTTTCTTCCTATGTCTTTCATTTCTTTCTAGAATGTCTCTTCCTCTCAGCAACGGTCAAATGTCCGAGCGAACAGCCAAATTTGCCCAGCGAATAGGCGAAGTGATTTTGAAGACTGTGGATTTAGGCATTGCCATGTATCGTCTCCAGGATGAAGCCACTCAAGAGTCACCAAAGGAGACAGAGGCCAAACCTTCACCTAAACCAAAGAAACGTAAAGCTTCAAAGAATCCCGCAGCGGTTGCACCAAAACAGGCAAGACCTAGCCAAGTGACAGCACCACCAGCCAAGAAACCAATCAAGGAATCAAAGACCATGGATGAACAGACTGGATCCCCTAAGAAGTCAAAGAAGTGAAAGGCTTCTCAGAACTTCATCGTGGTCGCTCACGATGGTCAAGCTATCCCCAACCAACCAGCTCAACCCCCTGCTAGGAAGCCATGCAATGGAACTGCACCCTTGTGCAACCAATGTAACCTTCATCATCATGCTAGTGTGAAGTGCCGCAAATGCCAGATTTGTGGACTTATAGGTCATACAGCAAAGGTTTGCTTAACTGCAGCCGTACCAAATCAAGCAGGACCCATCCGGGTGGCAACACCACCTGCTAAGAAGCAATACAAGGGAACGACACCAATATGCGACAAATGTAATGGGCATCACCAAGCTCACTTACCGTGTCATCTGTGTGTATCATGTGGGCGAGTTGGTCACCTGGAAAGTGCTTGTCGATGTAACCCGAACCAAGGTGGTCCAAATCAACCACAAGCCAATCCTGCTCAAGCTCGTTTCCCGCCTGGGTCGTGCTACAACTATGGCAACATGGGTCATTTCATGAATAAATGCCCAAAGCTTGCTAAGACAAATCCAACCCATGGATGAGCAGTTGATTAGAAGATGTTGTTGTTTTATGCTTTTGTTTCTTCTATTTTCTTGTAATATGAAACAATCTGTTTTGTTTATAAATAAATCGTTGATCACAAATTCTGATATACAAGTGTAGTTAAATGGGTGTATGGCATTTCCCTATAATACTTACATTAAGGAACTATGTTCCTTACAAACTACCCTTGTGAATATTTCCCATTCTTGTGTTTACTCATGATTCCCATAGAAAATTCTAAGTACTCGTTTCATTCTAAGATACGAAGTATAGAAAATAAAGTGACATTATGAGTAATCATGCTTCTGCACATCTGTGCCTTTGAATCCTTGGTTAGATAACTAAGGGTGTTTTCAAATCTCATACCCATTACGTTTTGATTTTTCAACATACATAGTATGAGTGTTTTAAAAAAACCTTCATGATTTCAAAAACATTTTATATAGTTCGAAAACGTTCGTAATATACTGTATTTGCTTAACATATCAAATGGATGATTTCAAAAGCATTGTCTATGTTTTCAAAAACAACCTTCATAATTTCAAAATGTTTCATATAGTCTGAAAACAATATTAACACAGTACATTTTCTTATCAAGTGCATGATTTCGAAAAGCATCATTCATGTTTTCAAAAACCTTATACATAATTTCAAAATTCATCTCGCATGATTTTAAAACAATTTTTTTATAAATATATACCTACCTAATACACCTACTTTATGATTTCAGAAGTATTATATATAAGGTTTCAAAAACATTAAACACATTTTTTTAAAAGGAAACCCCATGCATAATTTTCAAAATATTTTCCTCATACATCGAATTAACCTTCAAATTTCGCTTCATATGTCACCTTGGCATATCTAGCATCTCAACTTCATAAGCATTTTTTACTTCATGTTTTGACTTAAGCACATCCAGTGCAAGATTTCAAAACATCTTCAACTTCTAAAATCCATATGGGATCTTTTATCTTCACATTAGACCCTTGTGGATGATTATCATTCAAATCAGAGTCCGTAATTGGATTCCTTGTGTACCTTAATTCGAACATTTCAGTTCCTTATAATCGAAATCGAATTTTCTCTTTAAAAGATCTTTCTATCTTTATAGTTAGATTCTTAGAAATATTTAAAGCACCAATCAAAATCCACTGATTGGATACCTGGTGTGCTTTGAATACATGTGCACAGTTAGCAGAACAAATTAACAAAATGATAACAAATCAAGTTAAACAATTATGTGATTATGTGTTTATGCATTTTGTGTTTTCTTTTATGCATTTTTGTGTTTTTGTATACCCTGGATATTCGTTATCCAAATCCTCGTAGAACCTTTCATATCTTCATATGAAGGATTCGTAGTAGGATATTCAGAAAGGTACTACCCTAAATCCTAATTGGGCTTCTACGCGTTAGTTAAGACCCTTGGATTATATAGTACCACTCCTTGATTCATAAGAGACCCTCCTAGTGGTCTAGTAAAAAAGATTGAACCAGAATCTGGTTACAAATGACATGCGCTGATGTAGCTAAACAGACTCCTTGGTAGTCTATTTAAATCATTTATTGATTTAATTAAAAGGACCCTATGGTGGTCTAGTCACAATCATCACAAGCTTGTTCATTGCTTTCTTCCCCTACACATTATAAGATACACTACGTGACTATGCAAGGAATTACGTAATTATGGATGCATACATAATTGCGAAGTTCAATACACAGAAACCTCGGTAAGACTTATTATGTCTAAGAACCGATAGTGACAACCATAACGAAATGTGAACAATGTAATAGAGATACGGTGGACGCACCAATGACGCCTTATATACTTGTATATAAGTGTCCCTCTCACATTGCAAGCATGATGTTATTGTAAAGTTACTAGAAGTTCAGGACTCTAACCAGTGTTGTTTGATCTTTTCAACATCATGTTTCAAGCTCTCACAAGTTTCCTCTGAATAAATTTCGGGACGAAATTTCCTAAAGTAGGGGAGAATGTGACACCTGGGTAACTGCGACCATCAAACAAATACCAAACCAATGAAATATTGTATTTCATACTTGGGATTTGTACAAATATGTGTATCGTTTGAACATATCAATTCTTGTTCGATTTCAAGCTTTAAATCGCTTTCTGGAAGGTTATACGCGCACTGATGCATAAATATAACCAGTTTAATGCAACGAACACTCTGGAACAGTGACATAGGCTTAATATACCTTAAATAACCTTTAAATAACTTATAAATAAGTTTTGAAGGCCTTGGTATGGCAAAATTAAGTCTATTCGCTTACAGGGACTAAAGTTGACAAACTGCTAAAGTATGACAATTTGAACTGTAACAGATAATTCGGAACTTGATCATAAGTTAAACATACCCTAAATATCCCTTACATATCTTAGAAATAGGCTTTGAGGGGTTTGGTATGCTAAAATAAACTTTATTGATCAATAGGGGCTAAAAGCGTCAAAAAGTGCACAAGTTTGCACTTTCGCTCATATCTTACGTTCTGAATACATCCGAACCTCCAAAAATTTATGTAAGCACTAAAATATTTTATTTTAGTGTTTGGCATAAGAAAAATCCATTCGTCACGCAATTTGGATCGTTTTTCGCGCTTATGCGCATTCCGTCGTAATTAAGCGAACATCGCAACCGTACGGCCAAATGAACCGACATCCGAGATGTTTTCAAGCATATTTCATTTTCCCTATGTCTTAACATCATTTTGAAGCTTGAAATTGGGTTTGACGGGTGTTAGAAGTGCCGTTACGCAACAAAACAAGGTGCAGGGACCAAATCTGCCAAATCTGCATAGTTGTTTGCTAACGGACCGTAAGCCATGACCCTTACGGTCCGTAAGGGGTCCCTAGCACATCCGAAACTTCTAAAAGCCTGGTTCCAGCTGTTGCACACTCAAAAACCCAATGCCACATGTTGATACCTGATGGTGGGGGGCCAATTGATGTTCCATAACATTCCAACAAGTGTAGGGATGAGATTAAAACCCGGTTTTCAAGAAACGATCCTAACGGTTGTCCAATTCCTATAAATACCCACCTCCATTATTTCCAAAAACCCACAAATCTGATCTAAAAGCTCTAAGTTGAAGCCATTGCTTAATACCTGAGCTATTCGATCAAGATTTACTAGCGGGGACCCTTTGTAAGTGTTCCTTCGTTCTTTTATCGCTTTTCGAGTCCGAAAGTCAAACTATGTTTGACTTTCTGTGTTGACCAGTTTATGGTCAACAGGAAGTTCGGTTGAACTTCATAACGTGAGCGTAATCACGATGGTTATAGTCTCTTGTGACTATACCTACTGATTACCACGTTATCTAGGCTCAGTGACGAGTCGTAGTTTCGGCCAAAATGCGCATTCTTGCGTATTTTGTTACGAAACTACTCTTAGGTATCAAAACCGTTTGTTTTGATACCATACCTGTTTTCTAAACTATGGTAAGCATGTTTCGACATGCTTAGCTCGTCACTTTTAGTTTTGTGCTTATATAGGGTCGTAAGGTAAGCGATCTAAACAATCGCTTATACTTTCGAACTCGACCCGTTTGGTCGATCATTAGGATCCGACCAAACACATTAGGTGACCATAGTTGTATAGGGAATAACCTTCCGAGGTTATACCTTATGGTCACATCATTTGAGTAGTTGTATGATAGGTAGTATATATGCCTTAGGTAAATTACCAAAATGCCCTTTGAACACCAAAATTCATTTAAAGCATATGTAACATAACTTTTGGTATCTAAACTGAATTGGGAACAATATTAGACATGTTAAGGCATATTTTACTTATCATAGGGCTAGTTAGGCGTTCCGAACGCGTTTTACGCGAACGACGCGTTCAAGTAGCATAAGCTACCTAAACGGGTCGTAATGGGTCGTAACCACATAGGTTAGGTTTCATTTTAGTATGTGGTCTTTGTTAAACCAAATTACATGAGTTCCCATACTCATTTGGTTTACGAACCCTCATTCTATCCAATCCTCCGATTTGAGGTCCGGTATATTAACATAGTTACCTATATTAGGTGTCGTTTGATATCCGTGATCTCTAGCATTGTTTGGTTGTTACTCAAGGACTTCTAAGCAATCTCAAGTGAGTACATAGACCCCTCTTTTACTGTTTTCCAAATATTTTGGGGTGAAACACATGTGCCTACTTGTTACTTTCATGCTTTTCCATGTTTTCATATCATATGCTTGTTATGTTCAATAGTACACTTATAGTACATGATTTCATTGTGTTTTATGCTATGTATGTCCATTGTGTGCATACTTAGTACATCGTTTTACATTACATTTTATGCTATGTATGTCCATTGTGTGCATACTTAGTACATCGCTTTACATTACATTTCATGCTATGTATGTCCATTGTGTGCATACTTAGTACATCGTTTTACATTACATTTCATGCTATGTATGTCCATTGTGTGCATACTTAGTACATTGTTTTACATTACATTTCACGCTATGTATGTTCATTTCATTACATACTTAGTGCATTGTTTTCACATGCTTACATTTTTGGTATGACATTTGGTTTGTTTAAATGGGACAATATACATTCATTAACATTAGCTACGCCGCTCGTTAGTAGGTAATGGTACCATAGGACTTGACAACTCCCATTCCTGAACCCTAGGTTTGTTTGGGTGGAAGGAATGACCGAATTCGATAAACATAACACAGATAGACCTTTAAATTTGCTTAGGGGTTTATCACCACATTCACAAGGCTTGGATGTATGCATTTCACAATACCGCATAGATGTTTATATCAGTATAGCATGCATTTGTTCCACAAAACATAACTTTGATTTAAACCATGTTTTACTTCAATACATTGTTTTTGTGCATTTTACATATGGGTTTAGTTGATATATTTCACCTACCATACATGATATTTTGGATATACACAATTCATGATTTACATTAGACATAAACATTTTGACATTTGATTATACATAAACATTTTTCTTTGGTGGTTTGGTTTGAGTAAGTGATTTAAGTAACGAGGCGTGTGTAATATGATACAAGCATGGTGGATACGCCGTTGGTACTTCCTATATATAAGTGCTTGTATGGTATTACATATCATAGCGTTATTTGAATCATTTCGATTTAGACATATAACATTTTATACAAATAACATACTTTTCACAATACATTGTTTTACAAACAACTTATCTAATACAAACTCATTTTACTTGGTTATTTACTTAACCATGTATTATCCTTTTATACATATATATCATTTGGTTTATTTTTCACTTTTCAAATGATTTACAAGACAAAGCAAATTACAAGGTTCATGACTAAACATTTTCTTAAACATAAGTCATGAATTCTATTTTCACAAAACCTATGTATCTCACAGGCATTTTTATGCTGACGTACCTACTTTCACATGTGTTTCAGGATATGATGCATAGGATTTATCAAGATACGCTTAGGCGGACTTGGGCCTTAGTGACAATAAAAGATGCAAGACTAGTTATTTATGTTATATTTCTTTGATTGTCAAGACATTGTAACTCTTTTAATCAATAAAACAATATTTCAATTTCCATGTATTATGAAACAATGATTCTGTTACAACACTGCCCGACGTTTTGACCACGTTTTGTTTTTTTACGTGGTCGGGGTGTGACACTTGGAATTTGTATAAATACATGAGCCTTTTTCAAATGTCAATTCTTGTTCGATTTGATGCTTTAAATCGCTTTCTGGAAAGTTATACGCAAACTGATTCGTAAACGTAATCAGTTTAACGCGACAAACACTCCAGAACAGTGACATAGGCTTAACATACCTTAAATAAACTTTACATAACTTAGAAATAAGATTTGAAGGGTTTGGTGTGTCGAAAACAAGTTTATTCGATCGTAGGGACTAATTACGACAAACTACGAAAGTCTGCTGATTCGTATAGTAACATACACTCTGGAACATGATCATAAGTTAAACATACCATAAATATCCTTTACATAGCTTAGAAATAGGCTTTGAGGGGTTCAGTATGCGAAAATAAACTTATTTTGTCAAACAGGAACTAAAAGCGTCAAAAAGTGCATAAGTTTGCATTTACGCGCACATTTTATGTTCTGAACATATCTGGGCATCCAAAAATTTTTATAATCATTAAAATATTTTATTTAATGATTGGAATGCTAAAATACCATTCATCGTGCAATTTGGATCGTTTTTCGCGTTCGTTCGTGTTTCGTCGTAATTAACCGAATAACATGACCGTACGACCAAACGAACCGACATCCGTGATATTTCGAAGCATATTTCATGTCCTCTATACTTAAACTTCATTTTGAGCCTTGAAAATGGGTTAACGGGGCTTAAACGTGTCGAAAATCAAGTTTTGTGCTTGTAGGGACCTGTTTTACCAATTCTGGAAACTGTCCTCATGCCACGCGACAGCCCTATCTGGGCAGAAACATTGAACCTGCAACAGCAGCTGATTCCATTGATTTTTACCATTGTTTTATCATACTTTGGGCTTGTTTTTGGACTCCCCTAGTATTCTAAACCATGTTCCACAAGTATATGGCCAAGATCAATCCTAGAAACACATGGAATGATCTCAATGGAGCTTGATTTTCTATATAAACCCAATAATTTTCACTCAAACTTGCTCATTCCTTCCATTTCTTCTCTAATCTGCTATTAGGGATATCCCTTCTTGGTTGAAGGCTCCATTCATCAGTTTTCTTGTTCTTGATCCAAGCTTGGACCCTTTGTAAGTCTCATTCATGCTTGGTTATGCATTTCAAGCATGAAACTTTCTGCTTTGACCGGGTTATGGTCAAAACAAAGTTCATTTGAACTTTGCAATGTGAGCGTAATCACGATGGTTATAGTCCCTTGTGACTATACCTACTGACTACCACGTTGATTAGGCGTAGTGACGAGTCAAAGTTTCGGTCAAAATGCGTATTTATGCGCATTTTGCAACGAAACTATTTTCGGGTATCAAAACACTTTGTTTTGATATCAAACCTGTTTTCTAACTTAGTTAAACATGTTTTAACTTGTTTAACTCGTCACTTTTAGTTTATTGCTTAATTACGGTCGTAAGTTAAGCGGTCTAAACAACCGTTTATACTTTCGAACCCGACCCGTTTGGTCGATCGTTAGGATCCGACCAAGCATATTTTGAGACCATTGTTGTATAGGGAATAACCTTATGGTCACTTAGTTTAATTAGTTGTATGATAGGTAGTTTATATGCCTTAGGAAAATGACCAAAATGCCATTTTCATGCATAATTTGATTTTAAGCATATGTAACTTAATTTTTGCCACTTATACAGATTATGCAACATATTTAAACATGTTAGGGCATATAGTACTTTTCGTAGGACTAGTTAGGCGTCTAGAATGCGCATTCGCGCGAACGACGCGTTAAAGTAGCGTAGACTACCTTAACGAGTTCTAATGGGTCGTAAGCACTTAGAATAGGTTCTGATTTAGGATGTTGGCTTTGTTAAACCATATCACATGAGTTCCAACACTCATTTGGTTTACGTGACCTTATCCTACTTGATCTTCCGATTTAGGTGCCGATTTATTAACTTAGCGATCCGATTACTAGGTGCCACTTGATTTCCTTGGTTTGCTCGAACTTTGTTAGTTCACTATTAATCAAGGATACCTTGCAATTCAACGTGAGTATATAGTTCCCCTCTTTTACCCTTTTCGAATGTTTTGGGGTGATGCATATGTGCTAAACGATTTTGAGTTTTCTAAAACGAATGCTATGGTTTATATTAAACACAACGATTTCAATTATATGAACAAACTTGTTGGGGCGTTGGTCGAAAGACAATTGAATGACATTCATTAACTATATTAGGCCGACCAGTAGTACGTTATGGTACCATAGGATATTATGATACCATAGGATCTAACAAATCTCATTATTGGACTTTCACCATGGTTATTGGGGTAATGTTGGTAACGACAGAACCTGATAATTGTTAACTTACCCTTTGGTGGTTTGTTAATACGAACTGAACGATTCGGACGAGTCACACAGGTTTAAATGTATTCAATAAAATGACCAAAAGTTAGTTTTCACAATTTAAACACGAACCACTGGAACTATTGAACTATGTAAACTATTTGAACAATTTGAACCACTGAAACTAATTTGATCTATGTGAACGACTGGAACTATTGAACCATTGGAACTATTTGAACTATTTGAACGATTGGAACTATTTGAACTATTGAACAATTGGGTTACGGTAAGTGATTAGGTGACGGGGCGGGTGTAATGTGATAAAAGCATGGTGGATACGCTGCTGGTACTTCCTATATATAAGTGCTTTTAACACATTATATGTCGTTGCGTTATCTAGATCACTTGGACAAATGTTTTCAAAATGAAGTTACACTACAAGGTTTACTTAAAGATATAAACCATACAATGTTTACTTTCAACGACGATTTACTACTTGGTTTACAAAGACAAATGTTTTCAGTTAAGATTCATAGCTACAATGGTTTTGGTTTATACATATATCAACTTATAAAAGTTGATAGAAACATACTGCAATATCAAACTCTTTTGTTTTCAAGATACACATTCGACAACACTCGTAGTTGGACGAGGTATTGCAATATGAACTCAAGGCCATGAATCTGACACACTCACAAAACCTATGTACTCGCCGGCATTTTTATGCTGACGTACTTTCACATATGTTTCAGGTACCGTTGTTTGATGATGTTTATTGATGATTATGGTGCATGCTCACATAGGGATGAACGAGGCCTTAGTGACTTAATAACAATGAAGGACAATATGTTCATGTTTTGGTTTAATATTCGAGACAATGTAATAAGCTTAATTCAATAAAACGAAAATTCAATCCATGTGTTGTGAAACAATGATTCTGTTACGACACTCCCCGACGTTTCCGTCGTGATTTGTTGTTTTATCGTGGTCGGGGTGTGACATCTAATCCTCATATATATCACCATTGCTCTTGATTTTCTTGACTGTATATCTCTTAAATGTCAACATATACACGTGTGATTTAGTTTACGAAGATTTTTCAATGCCGAGAACCTTGATCAGAGAGTAAAAAAGGTGTAAGGTTCACAATGGTGTAAAACTAAAATAGGATATACCGGGCTAGGATTCGAGTTACAGGAACAAGGGCTAAACCAACAACCCAAGAATGGAATCGTAGAGCGAAAACACTTGACAACCTCCTAGAAGCAATTTTTCTTGCCACAAGACCTTTCTCCATAAACTAGGAATCTGATGCCATCACTAAACACATTCCTTAAATTGTAGCCATTCTTTGAGTGTTTATTTTTTGGTTTCTAATCCGAATATATATCACCATTGCTCTTGTTTTTCTTATAACACCCCGTGTTTCGAAAGTCAAAGTACAAGTCAAAGGAAGAAAAGATTGCTAAATGCGATCTACCACTCCTTGCCTAACTACTGATTGTACACTTTGACTTTTAATCAAATTTTATTATCTATTCGCTTTAGTTGTATTATGTGGAGTATTTATTAATAATCACACTTTAATCGATGTTTAATCGCCGATCTACTCATCGCTAATCGCATCGCATTCGCAACTGGAATTATAGGTTTTGTGTATTGTTTTACGTTTGTATGCTATTTATTTGTTACTTTTGCATGTTTATACTATGTTTGTGGTGACCAATCGAAACGCAATCGCAACTCTATCGCATCGCAATCTCAAACGCAACACAAAACGCATAATGGTTATGTTTAGGTTTATGACTGTATGTTAGTTAGGTTATTTGTGTAACTATTGTTTAATATTATCGTATCGCTTACTCACAACTCGCTCGAACGCATCGTAACGCTCAATACATGAAACGAAACACCGCAAACCAAAACGCGCAACCTTTCGATCGAGAGGCCATTCGATCCGCTACACAGCCTCACCCTTTCCTCTTTTGGCAATCTATAAATACCCCCTGTCACATCACAAACCTTGATGTGATAGCTCTCTGCGCGACCAACACGTTCAAGCCCACTTTTCCTTCGATTTCTCCCGATTCTTGTAAGTTTCTTCCCCAAATCTTGTACTTCTATGATCTACACGCGCTTCTTCATCATTCTCTCCTTTGAATCTTCATTTTTAACCATGGAATCAATGGATTTTAGGCGTTCTAGGATGATGTCATCAAGGAGTTCTTATAAACTTCAAGATTTGGCTTCATTCCAGCAAGAACAACTCAGATCTAAGTGTTTTCCACATGATTTAACACTATTTTCGCATAGATCTAATCATTTTCAGGGTTAAAAGGATTGAAAGATGGTTTTATAACTTTCTTTCAACTCTTTTACACTCAATGCACTCAAAACCGATAGAATCGGAGCTCATTCAGGACTTCTACTCATTCTTTAGTGAAGTATCGGTCTGAGGTCTGATTCCTGTCAAAGAGACAACCGCTTCAGGGTGGAATATGAACGAACCATTAAGAACAGTTAACTAATCGGACTGGGGTGATACGATCAGATAGTCTGAACTTGGCAGGGTTTCTGTTGTTTAACACGTTGTCATACCGTCTCGATTCAATCACAAAAAATTTAAACTTAGCAAATTTTCCAAGATGAGCAGGTTACCAAACGAATAGCCTTCCGATCGGATAGCCATCCGATTAAATGGAAATCATTCGCATATGCTATCGCTCTGTAATCAGGCTTTCTCTAGCGCTCCCTTCAATCCAACACAAATCGTGTTTAGTAGCTACCGTCTCTGTGAGTATACTCGAACCCTTTTTCCCTTAATGCACTTTTGGGTGTTACATATGTTGCTTATATCAAATCTCATCGACACACAATGCAAACACTTTTTATACGCTAACGGCTCTTGCATGTTATACGTGACTCGAGGAATGCTTGTTTGTTATGTTAACACATTTATTGCTGTCTACCTGCCTTAGCAACGATAGTACTATAGTTTGGACTCAGCACCTGTTTATTCAGGGGTTGTTAAGGATCTTACTTCACGTGTTCACAGTGGTGAACATGTGTTGCGCACTCTATAACTCGCAGTCATTGGTATTGATAGGATCTTTATCGATAACTTACGTGCTTTCACTTTTAACGTACTACATGCTGGTTATGGGTAAAACGTTTTCGATATCTATTATGCTATTAAACTTGTATGCTCACCTTTACACTATGTGTATTGACTTTTACTTTAACGTATGTGACAAGTGCTTAGGATGTCTACTTTTATTTGCTGGATGCTATGGAATCAATTAGGATGTGTCTAGAAACAAACAATCAATTATTAATCTGAGTTGTCGGAACAATTTATTGTCTTTGAGATATCTACGTTTGTAATAATTGTTTTACTTGATGAGTTATGGTATGGGACATAATGTTAATTATCTGGTAATTTAGCTGTTATGGATTTCTCTTGGAAAATCTGTTTCGCTTAGTGCCTCACCTCGATGTTTTCGCCATCGGTTGGGGTGTGACAGATTGGTATCATAGCCATAACTATACGGAATTAGGCAAGACATGACCTAGTCTGGGTCAGTGTCCTAGAATCGACCAAGACTATAGACTAAGTATCCAATGCGACCTCTATTATGTGAATTCTATCACTTGTTCGAAGCTAGGAATGCCAGTATGAATTGGTACAATTCGCACAGGGTGAGTTACTTCGCTCGTGTGAAATATCTCGTATGAAGTAGGTCACGTTGCTCGAGTTTTGCACTTCGTACCAAGTTCTAACTCAATCTCCAAACGCTCGACAATCTTTCCTAAGATTGTCAAGTCGTTTTAGCCTTTCCTAAGGCTAGCACAGCACAATCAAATGATTTGGTCGAGACTTGGTGTGAAAACCACAAATTCTCGATTAAATCACTCGATCTACACACGATTTTTACTTTAGACACGAGAATTTGCGTTGAATCAGGAGTGAAATCCATACTTCGATGCATATTCCGTCTTAATTCCGTGATTCTATCACACAAACAGGGATGAAGTCGTTAAGTTAGGGGTGAAGCCCAAATCTTGATGACTTGTCCTGCCCTCTATTTGGTTTTACAAATACTCTCACCAAAGTCTCGACGGACTCCAACGACCAAATTTCGCGTAGTAACCGGAAGGATGCGTGCCAGTCACCGCTATGCGGTGCAAGAGCACAGTCTCGAAGGCCAAAGCGGGTACTAGGGTTCGTTGTGAACAGTTAGATCACTTTGGGAAGTCAACGTCTATGCACGCTAAGGCAATCCATTTCGATTTTAATCAATTATTTTATGTGTTTATGTGTTTCGATTTGGAGCTCGTAGTCGCCGACTCTGTGATGTTATGTGTCTTTACTTGGTTTTATGCTTGATTTTGGTGATTTTATGCTTTTGGCTTCTTGCTTTGATCAACACACACAACTCGCACTGCACATCTATCTCAAATTGCTAACAAATCGCTGATATTACACTATGCTACCCGCTATACTACTTTCTACGCTACTCGCAATCGCTACTCGTTATTCACTCTCGCAACTCTTGGTCGCTTTACGCTTTGAAGGATAGGTGAATACGTGCAAAATATGTAGGCGAATACGTGCAAAATATAGTCAAGGATGCGCTTACGTGGATTACGTGCTTACGTGCTTATGTGATTATGTGCTTACGTACCTATATGGTTTATGTGCTTACGTGACTGTCTGAATTATCTGTTAGACCTAGAGTGGTGTGAGATGATACTATAGACTATACTCGAATTAATAAATGCGTCTAAATCATAAGACGATGTCTGTTGCAGATAATGTCGTCATTCGGTTCGCATACCACCCGCAACTCTTGTTGCAAAAATGCTGATAAGCGCATTGCCTTGATCGTTGCTAAGAAAATGGAAAAGGTTATTCCTCAAATTGTTAGTGGACTTCACGAGAAAACTAGCAAATCGTCTGAGGAATCAAGGACCGAATTGTCCAAAGGTACTTTCAGCTTCAAGCAGTTTAAAGCATGTGGACCAAAAGAGTTTCCTGGAGAAGGTGGACCAACTACCATGTTCCAATGGTTTGATTCAATCGAAGTAACCCTGCGCCAAAGAAACTGTCCTGATCATCTCCGCACTGTTAACGCCACAGGCGTTTTCCAGTCCAGGGCTCTAGACTGGAGGACCGCCGAAAGAAACAATCGTGGAAATGATGCAGCCTATGGGCTTACGTGGGATGAGTTTAAGGACATCATGATGAAAGAATTTTGCCCTCCCTACGAGCTTCAGAAGTTGGAGGACGAGTTCTGGTGTGACAACCGCCACTTTCTGGTAATTTACGTACATTTAAAGCAATGATTTACATTATACAAGTATGTGTTTTGAATATTCGGACTGCATGATTACACGATATACATCTAAGAAAACTCATGGAATATTCGTTTATT
Organism: Helianthus tuberosus; assembly: GCA_030545235.1. Taxonomy (NCBI): domain Eukaryota; kingdom Viridiplantae; phylum Streptophyta; class Magnoliopsida; order Asterales; family Asteraceae; genus Helianthus; species Helianthus tuberosus. The sequence goes on along the minus strand of JARYGA010015441.1, from coordinate 12,251 downwards.
ATTACACATGATTCACTTTTATTGGGTACATTTGAAATAGTGCAAACAATTCACCGAAACAACTAGAGTAGTGCCTAGTGAACGATAGTGCTGACGAAAACTCCGGATCCGCAGAAAACATCTAAAATGACATCTTTAGGACTCGGATGAGAGTCCAATATCAATTATATATTAAACCCTATATGGGAATGCAAGGGTTTGGTTTAATATACTACCAATGTCCGGTAGCACCGAAAACTGCCGAAAAGCACTAAAAGCGACGATTTCTACACTTTTCCGCAGAAATTCTGCAGAAATCAGTTTTGTAATATTTTTACGACATGTAAAAATATTATTTAACATAGAATTCATGAGAGGATACATTCGGGTATCATCCGAGCCAATAACTACATCAATTCATACAAGTTACACAACTTAGCGTTCAAATAACGTCTAAACGAAACAATTCGAAATGAATATCCGAACAATGTCGGATCTTTTTTTTAGTGACCATCTAATATTATTTAGATCATATTAGACTTGTAATGGTCACTTAACACCTTCTTAACACATTTATTCACTTGAAACATTTAAACACCAAAACACCTAAACTTTGCTAAAAGTTTCTAACACTTTACACACTTAATAACATTTCAACAATTCAAGACCCCCCCCCCCCATGTGTGAACGTTTTATGTGGGTCCCACACCCATATTTCACATGCAAAATAACTAGATATTTTCTATAATTACAAGTGGTGTTACAAGTGGATGATGTTGGTGATTAATTAACAACTTACTAACTAAGTAACTAGATATTTTCACATTTTGCAAGTGGATGTAATTGGTGGAAATTATAACACTTAATCCCATTAAGTTTACTAGCATTTTTCCATCACTTTACACCTTATTTACACACACATAAGAAACTCTTTCAATCTTCATCTTTTCACCAAGAACACCATACAAAAACCCATTTCATTTTATCATTTCTTTGATAATCAACATGGATTTCCAAGTAACATAAGGTGATCTAAAGCTTTTGGAAGTAAAAGGAAGGGTTTTCATCCATATAAAAGTGTTCTACCATCAAGATTATCATCTTCTTAGTTCTTATAATCTTCTAAGATCATCCCTAGCCTAGTTCTAGAAGTAAGCTTCTTTATCTATTTTTTTTTTATAAATGTATTAAGTTTATGATTGTTATTATTGCTAATAATAACCAAGAAAATCATACATAATATACATGAAGAAAATACAAAGAAGCAAAGAATAAAAATCATGATATAATTATGATTGTTTATATTATGATCTAAGACTTGATATATGCTTATTTAGTCTTGTTATGATGTTTATGATGCAAATAAATTATTAGAAGATGTTTTAAGTTATGATCTCAAAATTATGCATGTTTATGTTAAAGGGTTTTTAACATAAAGGATTAATGGATGATCATAACTATTGATCTTGTGAAAATATATAAGGTTTTTGGTTAAAAACAATACTCTCACAAGATTATAAAAAGTAACATACAACTAGAGATTTTTATAAAAGTTGTTAAAACTAAAATTAAACTTGGTTTTTGAACTTGTTAGCATATGAAATAATCATGGTTAAAACCCTACATGATTTGGATATCATCTTGATAATTTCATGTTATAAAAGTCTCATAATGTTTAGTTAAGATGTTGAATAAATTGTTGTTGATTTAATAAAGAAAATGATATGTTTAATGAAACATGGTTAAGATAAAATACAAAGGTTATATGGCCAATTTTTATAAAAACTTTATTTTATAAAATAACAACATTTTTGGGTAAATCTCTACAAGATTTAAAAAGGTTATTAAAGAAGGGTTTACAAAATAAAAGACAAGAAAAATATATATATTTTTTTTAAAATATATATTTGGTTACTTTAACAATTTTTGTGTGATATATTACTTGGTGTATTAGTTATATATATCATTGTAGGAACTTGAATCTCATGTCACCTTTAAACTCAAAACACGTTATAACAAAAGTCTTACGAGGCTTCACATAATTTCGCCTTAAAACGAATTACGGACGATTAGAATAATCGGACACCAATTATGGTCAAAATGAACGACGGGCGACTACATAAGTGAATTGCCAATCCGAAGAGTTACTACGACGTTTAGACGATTTTACGACACAAAATATAAGTATCCTTTCGATAACAAATTTCGGATGTTTATAAACTTATAAAAACTAGTATGTTTTTATTTACTAACAAGTATACTTAGTAAATTTTTATAAAGAGGTTTTTATAAAAATAAATGGGCTTATTATACTAGTGGGCTATTTTTTTTTTATAACAAATGGGCTTATATTACTTATGGGCTATTTTTCTTAATGGGCTTATCTTCATAATGGGCTTAACATAAATTCATGGGCTAAGCCCAAATACTAAACATATGGGCCAAAGCCCAACACTATTCAAGCCCAACACTATTCAAGCCCAACACTATTCAAGCCCAACACTATTCAAGCCCAATTCAAGCCCAACACTATTTGAAGCCCAACACTATTTGAGGCCCAACACTATTTGAGGCCCAACACTATTTGAGGCCCAACACTATTTGAGGCCCAACACTATTTGAGGCCCAACACTATTGAGGCCCAACACTATTTAAGGCCCATCACTATTTAAGCCCAATAACTTGAAAACATGGGCTTGGCCCAATGATACTATTATTGGAAACACAACTGTACAAGTGATACATACAAGACACGAGATTCAGCGGACGAGATCCGACTATACAACTCATTCATCGAATACACAGTTAACGAACAATTGAACAACTCATACATCGAATACACAGTTAACGAACAGTAAAGACATACAAGTCTTACATATACTCAAGACACAAGACTTGTACTCAAGTTCTTTTCAAAGACCGATGTGTCTAACAAAAATAAGAACGTTTGTAGGTCGCCACGCTATTCAGGACGACCGCACGTGAGATCTTATTTACATCTATTTTCAGGACGCAATACAGTGAGTTCATGTTCCCCTATTCATTTAAATGTTTTACAACTTTACAACTATCGGGGAAGATACATGTTCATTCGTATGTTAAAGTTAGGTAATGAAACACCATAGATCATGTGCGAATTAGGGCCTTACTATAAGCACCATTAATCCAGTTTGGACCTAGGTACAAGGGGTTAGATCTAATGGGTTTTGGCGAGCCCCACTCTTGGTCGTGAACCCATACAGAAGAGTGCGTTTGTGTCCCAGTCGATAGGAATCGACATAAAATCGTCTAGGGTTGGATTGCTTCCTAATTCGTCACACATATTAATGTCCTCGCGAAACATTAATGATCAACGATTTCATTGACGCTTTACATACTACATCATACATACAGATACATATTATACAATTCACATGTTGTGGATACAGTTTATACATCATTCATACAGATACAGTTTATACATCATACATACAGATACATTTTATACAATTCACAGGTTGTGGATACGGTTTATACATCATTCATACAGATACAGTTTATACAACTCACATTTTACAGATACAGTTTATACAACTCACATTTTTCAGATACATCTCATACAACTAAACTGCATGAACTCGCTCAACTTTTGTTGATGTTTTCAAACTTAACATGTATTTCAGGAAATTAGTGGACCTGGCAGACATTTCAGTCAAGGAAAGCAAGTATCAAGACTCCATGCCACCATTTGAAGGGTTTGCCCGTTATATACCGCCTCTTTGCGGTGATATAGTGGTCAAAGCCTTGACATTTTAAGACTTACATTTTGATGTATAAAACGACGACAACTTATTTTCATTTGATGGTTTGTAACCAATACATTCAACTTATGTTGCGTTCTTTCGAAACAATTATGACAATGGCATTGGAGTATGTTTTATTCATATAGTTTGTTCATGTACATCGATATTTATGCAATGACAACCATACAGATCACACCTTGCGTTTCCGCTACGAGCTGGTGTGACAGATTGGTATCAGAGCATCGATTGTAGTGAACCAGGATTCTTTCTCGAGTCTAAGTCTACAATCACTAGGGATCTCTCACGAAAACCTCTTGTTCATGTTGAACATATTATAAATAAAATTGGACAAGTCAAAAGGTTTTCATTGCATAAACATTTTTCAAGGTCCACTACAGCAAAAATTCATTTCACATAAATCAAGCGAGGACATTTCCATGGGTGAAGTCTATGAGAAACAGACACAATACATTAATAGACTATGTGCCTACAATACATTACATTATCAGTTTATGCATTATAAACAGTTTACAAGTTCAGCTTATACAAGATAGAAATCCTTGATTGATAGGATTTTACATGATTATATATATAGGTTGTTCATATATATGTTGCAGGAAATATTTTGCCAAGAACAAAATACCTTCGACTTCAAACTCTATTATTATTCTTTACTCACACGGTGAAAATATCGACCTCACGTCTACTGCGGAGCTTATGGCGAACATGATTCCTAAGTGAAATCTTAAACTTAATTCCGTAAAATATGGTTGCTTTCTCGCGAATGCTGAGAGGCCTGACCATGATAATGACGATGAGGCGAAGGTGGTAACTTTGGACAACAACTCCATTAGTGGGACGAGATCCATGTGACTCACACTAATCAAGGTGGATATACTCTTGTCCTTACAAGGAAGATGAAGTACTCATCTTGAAGGACAACGAACGTTGACACGTGAGCTATCACGAAGGTCCCTCCTATGTTGAAGGTATATTGACAATAACGTTTCCTCTCTTATTGATCGGCAGCTTTGTACGAGAGAACGCTAGGGTGACCATGCAAGACAATTTATTATTACGGAGGCCTACGTAATAACAACTTGTAGTGCATGGAAATTCTGGTGGACTCTGCGGGTCAAGCTAATGATCACTATTCATTCAAAATTCTTAAGTTATTACTTGAGATTCAATTATTCCTATCTAGTAGAACACGAACTGGGGGTGGTTAGTATAACACCTACAATACAATACAATACAATACAATACAATACAATACAATACAATACAATACAATACAATACAATACAATACAATACAATACAATACAATACAATACAATACAATACAATACAATACAATACAATACAATACAATACAATACAATACAATACAATACAATACAATACAATACAATACAATACAATACAATACAATACGGGAAGACGACACATATTTGTTCACACCTAACATTGATCTATATCACGTCTCAGTTGAGACTAGTCATTTAAACAAACAAAACTTGTTAGCTACTCATGGAGGATTTTCCTCAACATTCTCGAAATTCTTGAACATGGGTTGGTTCCATGGTGTCTATGACACTTTATCCTACGTTACCTTACCTTACTTTATCATATTCCACCTTATCATATTTATTGGAAGTGATACAATAAACTCCGTCGTTTGACATTTGTCTTTTTCCAAGGGATGGTATGGCATGCGCCATGCTGCAACTCCCTCATTACATTCTATTCGACATTGTTGGAGATTCTAATAATCTTGCGAGAGCTCATAAAACTCAAGCACTATCACCATAATGGTCACATGGACAAATAAGACAAAGGATTTTCTCTACTTCGGACGATTGAGGTCATAGAGTAGGGAACCCATATTATAGGGACGGAGGCCACGGGTTGGTTTCCCCTCCTGAACGAATTATTTTTCTTTTTCCATTTAGACATATGACCAATACATGCAAGAGGCATTACACCTTTTGGTTTTTGGTTATCCACATTCAAACATGTATGAACAATGCGGTCTTGAGGTTTCCATGACCGATTGATTGCATTCTTCATTCTTGGGCACCTGATAGACTTTATTTATCCAAATACATGTCATTGACGTTGGTATACACAAGACATTTTTGGTGGTTATTTGTAAGTGATGAGACGTGTGTAATATGATAAAAGCATGGTGGATACGCCGCTGGTACTTCCTATATATAAGTGCTTATATTATATTGCATATCGTGGTGTTATTCAAATCTTTTCGACAAAGACAAGACATGACATTTTTGCACAAGACACGACATCCTCTACACAAGACATAATATTCTATTTCGAGACATGATATATTTATACACTACATTTTCATTGGTTATTTATTTAACCATACATTATTCTTTTATATCATCTGATTTTCATATCTATCTTCATATGATTTTATAAAAGAACTCGATCATAACTAGAGCCAATATTGTTGGTTACACTTGATGCTTTCACGATATCTCAAGGGTTGTTCCATAATGGGTAACACCCGAATTCAAACACACTGAGTGTTACATTTTAGGTTTAGCCTCGGAGATCCGAAGCATGACAGCATCATCCCTCCCTACCGAAATCACTCAAACAATAACTCTCGCCATGAGAGAAATGAAGGCAACTGCTGCCATAAACGATTTTGGTACCAGGATGTATGCTGGTAACTTGTCGAAATCCTAAATGTGAATAAGTGTGTGTGTGGTTAGAACTATGAATACTCCACAAAATCTGAAGTCATGAATACGTACACTCTGCGATCATCATGTATCAATTTTATTAATACCAACACCGAGCTTAGCTATTGCTTTTAAATGTTAAGCATATACTCGAATTAGAGTCTTGTTGGACACACATTACTATATCAAGTTAGCTAATGGGGAATTAGCTGAGACATATCAAATCATTAAGGGCCACCGGTATGTATCCTATTCGTCAACACTTCACATCCATGTTATTTGATACCATTGCCGATTTTTAGCTTTATCTCAACATTTCACATGCATAGTTTCATGGCTAGTGACGGGATTATCCTAGCTACAATTAGGGGATTTGGTTATCCTACATCTGAACACATGGATTGGGTAATCCTACATTTAAACATAGGGTTCCTAAAACTATACAGTGAAGTCCTCGCCACACAGAATTTAAAATGTACTTGGCCTAGAGTCAAGTAAGCTTGACGTCTCCTCATTCTATAGAATTGGCAAAAAGTAAACTAGTCGAGTCTAGAGCTGAAATTCAATATCGATCTCTTCCCTATTCAGTTGAGTAGTTTCGAAGTAGTGGTTGACATGGATTGGTTATCCGATAACCTAGCCAAAGTCTTATGTCACGAGAAGATCATTCGCCTACCACTACTGAACGAAGAGACACTTGTGATACATGGAGAGAAGCACGATACACCATTGTGGATCATCAATTGCGTGAAGGCACAGAAGTGCTTACGGAAAGGTTGTACTGCCTTCCTAGCACGAGTTGTCGACAAGAAGGCCGTTGGGCCGCAGCTGACAGGTATTCCTGTGGTAAAAGAAATTCCTGAAGTCTTGCCAGGACTATCACCATATCAACAAGTTGAGTTTCACATCGACTTGGTACCTGGAGCCGCACCCATAGCCAAATCTCCATGTGGAAAATACCGCTTGTAGATCCGTAGATCCACTGTGCTTGTAGGGTTTAGTGGAGAAGCAAAGAATACCGTAGGGGAGATAAAGTTGTCCGTGTATGTTGAAGGGGTTAACTCAATACAACGCTTCTGTGTCATGGACTCCTTATCCTGCTATAATATTATATTGGGCAGGCCATGGATTCACGACATGAAAGCTGTACCTTCCACTTATCATCAATGTATCAAGATCCCTACCCCTTGGGGAGTAGTTAAGGTGGAAAGTGATCAACAGGAAGCGAAGGAGTGTTATTCTTCTTCGATGAAATCCTCGACAAAGCCTAGTGCAGCATAGCAATTAAAGATGCGAGGCCAGGATATCATGGAGGCTTCAGAACAGGATGTGAAGAAAGTTATCCTGGACCAGAATAATCCAGATATCTCGGTGCTCGTGGGAGCCAATATCCCTAAGGATATTGAAAATCAGTTAACTAACTTTTTGAAATGCAGGATGTCAACATTCGTATAGAAGCATGAGGATATGACAGGTATTTCTAACGATATTATAACTCACAAGCTTCGAATTGACAGGTCTTTCAAGCCTGTCCAGCAAAGGAGAAGGAAGTTTGCTCCAGAACGAAACGTAATTATTCAAGAAGAGGTTGAAAGACTATTGAAGTCCAAGATGATCAGGGAAGTCAAATTTCCCAAGTGGCTAGCAAATGTGGTCGTGGTTCAAAAGAAGAATGGGAAATGGAGAGTTTGTGTAGATTACACAGACTTGAACAAAGCATGTCCTAAAGACCCATTCCCTCTACCTCATATAGACTCGATGGTGGATGCCACTGCTGGTCATGAGATGTTAACCTTCATGGATGCATCCTCAGGATTCCAGCAGATCCAAATGGAACCTTCGGACCAGGAAGATACTGCTTTCATTATACCAACAGGTATTTACTGTTATACTGCTATGTCTTTTGGTTTGAAATATGCAGGTGCAACGTACCAGATATTGGTGAACATGATGTTTAAAGACAAACTGGGGGACACCATGGAGGTGTACATTGACGATATGGAAGTCAAATCCAAGAAGGCTGAGGATCATCTCCATGATATTATAGGAGCATTTGATATCCTGGACCAGTACAATATGAAACTAAATCCTGCCAAGTGCCATTTTGGAGTGGGGGCAGGAAAGTTTTTGGGATACATGGTGACTAAAAGGGGTATAGAAGCAAGCCCGGAATAGATCAAAGCTATCCTGGATATCAAGTCACCATCCAACATGAAAGATGTGCAAAGATTAACTGGACGAGTAGCGGCATTGAACAGATTTATATCAAGATCCTCAGAAAAATGTAAAGAATTCTACGATATCCTGAAGAATAATAAGAGGTTCGAATGGGGAGAAAAGCAGGAAGCAGCCTTACAGGAATTAAAGCAATATCTTTCAACCGCACCTCTGATGACGAAGCCCGAGGATGGTGAACCATTATCCCTGTATCTTGCAGTATCAGGGAATGCAGTAAGTGCTGGTTTGGTCAAGGATCACGAAGGTCAGCAGTATCCTGTCTATTACGTTAGTAAAAGTTTATTAGATGCTGAAACTAGATATTCTCATCTAGAAAAAAATGATATTAGCCCTAGTTATGGCATCAACTAAGCTTAGACATTATTTTGAGACACATAGGATTCATGTTAAAACTAATTATCCTGTTAAGAATGTGCTTAGGAAACCTGAGATGTCGGGTAGAATGGCTAAGTGGTCAGTAAAATTAAGTGCTTATGATCTAGTATATGAACCTAGAAATGCTATAAAGTCTCAGGCTCTAGCAGACTTTGTGGCTGATTTCAGTAGTGATATTCAAAATGAAGTAGACCTATAAGTTCAACAACTAGGAGAAACTTCAGAATCCAGGACATTATATACTGATGGTGCATCTAATGTTAGAGGTGTAGGATTGGGTATACTACTAAAATCGCCACAGGGGGACATATTACCCCAGGCTATTAAATGTGAATTTTCTGCTACTAATAATGAAGCTGAGTATGAAGCTCTGATAGCAGGATTAGAATTGGCTAGAAATATGAATATTAGATGTTTACAAGTATATGTCGATTCCCTGTTGATCACTAACCATTTCAATGGGTCTTATGCAGTAAAAGGTGAAAAGTTAGCTAAATATCTTGAAATTGTTAAGAAATTAGCAGGATATTTCGAAATTTTTACACTTGAACAGGTACCAAGAGAAAAGAATGTTGAAGCTGACGCTCTAGCAAACTTAGGATCTACTGTCAGGATACCGGAGAGAACTCAGATACCAATAGTGCACATCTTGTATCCTGCAATAGAACATTTCAAATCTCAGGATAAAGAAGTAGCATGTATCCAGGATCCTGGTGATGGATATCCTAAGAAGGATCCTGAATCATGGATGACCCCAATTGTGAAGTATATTCAAGAAGGAGATATCCCAAAAGATGCAAATCCTAAGGCTTTTAGGATGAAGGTATCTCGTTTTACTATTATAAATAATATTTTGTATAAGAAATCCCTTGCAGGTCCGTACCTAAGGTGCTTGGAAGGTCCTGAAACCAAAGAGGTACTTCAGGATATACACGAAGGAGACTGTGGCAACCATACTGGGGGCAAATCTCTGTTCTCGAAGGTGTTGAGAACAGGATATTACTGGCCGACTATGAGGAAAGATGCAGCATAATATGCTTGAAGATGTGATGCATGTCAAAGGCACAGCAATATACTACATCAACCTGCTGAACCATTATATCCTATTGCATCCCCTTAGCCGTTTATGAAATGGGGTATGGATATAGTGGGAAAGCTTCCAAAGGCTCCAGGAGGAAAGGTTTTCATGTTAGCAATGACGGGTTATTTCTCCAAGTGGATTGAAGCAGAAGCCTTTGTCCAAGTTAGAGATCAAGAAGTGGTATCCTTTATAAAGAGAAATATCTTGACCAGATTTTGGGTACCAACTGAGATAGTTTATGACAATGGCTCTCAATTCATCAGCTAAAGAACTACTAACTTTTGTAAGAGTTGGGGAATTAAGATGATTACGTCAACACCAGTGCATCCTCAAGCAAATGGACAAGCAGAATCCTCGAACAAGATAATCGTCAACAATTTAAAGAAGAGGTTAGGTGCCAAGAAAAGGAAAATGGGCAGAGGAACTACCATTTGTCCTATGGGCTGATAGAACAACCGTGAAGAATGCTACTGGGCAAACCCCATTTTCCTTAGTATTTGGAGCAGAGGCAGTAATCCCGACAGAGATGGTGATACCTACAGCAAGATCCAACCTCCGGGATTCTGAGAAGAATCCTGAAGCCCTATGTCAAGAATTGGATACTATTGATGAGACAAGGGATGCGGCAAGGTTGAGAATGGCAGCATATCAACAGAGGATATCCAGGGCATATAACAAGAATCTAAGGACTAGAAGGTTTCAAGTTGGAGATTGGGTACTAAGGAAGGCTTTTCAGAATACTATTAATCCTGCTGATGGAAAGTTAGCTCCTAAGTGGGAAGGACCTTATGAGATTGAATCGGAATCCGGAAAAGGAGCATACCGACTCAAGAATATGGAAGGGGATATACTACCGAGATCCTGGAATGCTATACATCTAAAGCTCTATTTTAAGTGAGTTTAGAATTTAATTTCTAACTCAAGATGGTATGAATTCTGTCTCTTTTAAATACAATTTATTTTATTTTGAACCCAATACTAACTTAAGCATCGGAGGGGTGTTAGCCAAGCTAACACCCACCTTAGTTTAAGGTTGTTTTGCAGAATATGCTTCGGGATATAGCTCCAGGATACACACTTAGGATATTTCAAAAGATTAGAGGATTGGCCCCCTCTCTCACGTTTAAGGGATCCTGATCCCTTCACAGGTTTAAAGGTATTCACCTTTCTCACGAGTTGGGTTTAAACACCCCGCCTGGAGCGCAACTTATCCAGGGATAGTTCAAGGTGGCGGGACCAGTTCATGTAAAAGTGGCTGACAATTTCGTTACTGTTGGCTATACCCTGGATCCTTAAGGTATATGAGGATTGATCACCCTCTCTCGCGAAAGGGTATTTTCATACTCTCTAAGGTTTAAAGGTTTTCACCTTTCTAAGTCTTGGAGTTTATCGCACAAATCAATGTCAGTTGCACTATATTTTCGTTGACTTTGGAAAGAATTGAATCAAATAAATCCCGAAAATCAAGGGATTTATTCAAAATTCGATTTGTGATAATTGTTTCCACCAATATTCCGAAAAACGTGCAAACACCTTCTCTCTCTTTACCAAATGAATCAAAATGCAGAATTTTCAAAATTTTCTTGATCTTCAACAGCGTTCTTCGTGTTCTTCGATCCTCAAAAAATTTTCTTGTTCTTCGAATGATATCCAATCCAACCGAGCCTTCGTGAGACTACTTAGGCTCTGATACCAATTGTAAGTCCAGGAACACTACAATCGGATATCAAACACTAATCAAAGCACGGAATATTGAGAAAAGTGATAAGAACAAGAACAATCAATCGATTATAACAACCAAGGTGCACACGGTTTCTAGAGAACCGTCTGGTACACCCACCAAGAAATCAAAAATTATGAAGAACCTCACAAAAATGTCTAACCTAATAATGAACTAGGTTCACCCTATTTATAGTTACATAGGGTGACCTAGTTACAAGCTGGGCCAAGCCCACATGTACAATATTTCTAACCAAACAAGCCCAAATCACTAATTAGCCCACATGGCTTATTTCATTACTATCTAACCCACTACAAGGCTAAGCCCAATAGCCTATATTTGTGTTTGATAAAGATAGGCGTA
>JARYGA010015440.1:0-33488 GCA_030545235.1 Helianthus tuberosus | reverse complement strand
ATGGATAAAGGTCTGTGGCAAGAAAACCTGCTTCCAGGGGGTTGTCAAGTGTTTTCGATCGACGATTCCATTCTTGGGTTGTTGGCTTGGCCCTTGTTCCTGGTACTCGAATCCTAGCCCGGTATATCACATTTTAGTTTTACACCATTGTGAACCTTACGCCTTTTTTACTCTCTGGTCGAGGTTCTCGGCATTGAAAAATCTTCTTAAACTAAATCACACGTGTATATGTTGACATTTAAGAGATATACAATCAAGAAAATCAAAAGCATTGGTGATATATATGCGGATTAAAAACCAAAAAATAAACACTCAAAAAATGGCTATAATTTAAGGAATGTGTTTAGTGACGGCATCAGATTCCTAATTGATGGAGAAAGATCTGGTGGCAAGAAAAGCTGCTTCCAGGAGGTTGTCAAGTGTTTTCGCTCGACGATTCCATTCTTGGGTGGTTGGCTTGGCCCATGTTCCTGGTACTTGAATCCTAGCCCGGTATATCCCATTTTAGTTTTACACCATTGTGAACCTTACGCCTTTTTTACTCTCTGATCGAGGTTCTCGACATTGAAAAATCTTCGTAAACTAAATCAACGTGTATATGATGACATTTAAGAGATATACAGTCAAGAAAATCAAGAGCATTGGTTATATATATGTGGATTAGACACCAAAAATAAACACTCAAAACCTGGCTACAATTTAAGGAATGTGTTTAGTGACGACATCAAATTCCTAATTGATGGAGAAAGGTCTGGTGGCAAGAAAAGCTTCTTCCCGGAGGTTGTCAAGTGTTTTCGCTCGACGATTCCATTCTTGGGTGGTTGGTTTTGCCCTTGTTCCTGTAACTCGAATCCTAGCCCGGTATATCCCATTTTAGTTTTACACCATTGTGAACCTTACGCCTTTTTTACTCTCTGATCGAGGTTCTCGGCATTGAAAAATCTTCTTAAACTAAATCACACGTGTATATGTTGACATTTAAGAGATATACAATCAAGAAAATCAAGAGCAATGGTGATATATATGCGGATTAGACACCAAAAAATAAACACACAAAAAATGGCTACAATTTAAGGAATGTGTTTAGTGACGGCATTAGATTCCTAATTGATGGAGAAAGGTCTGGTGGCAAGAAAAGTTGCTTCCAGGAGGTTGTCAAGTGTTTTCGCTCGACGATTCCATTCTTTGGTTGTTGGTTGGCCCTTGTTCCTGTAACTCGAAACCTATTCCGGTATATCACATTTTAGTTTTACACCATTGTGAACCTTACGCCTTTTTTACTCTATGATCGAGGTTCTCGGCATGGAAAATCTTCATAAACTAAATCACACGTGTATATGTTGACATTTAAGAGATATACAGTCAAGAAAATCAAGAGCAATCGTGATATATATGCGGATTAGACACCAAAAAATAAACACTCAAAAAATGGCTACAATTTAAGGATTGTGTTTAGTAACGGCATCAGATTCCTAATTGATGGAGAAATGTCTGGTGGCAAGAAAAGCTGCTTTCAGGAGGTTGTCAAGTGTTTTCGCTTGAAGATTCCATTCTTGGGTGGTTGGTTTGGCCCTTATTCCTGTAACTCGAAACCTAGCCCGGTATATCCCATTTTAGTTTTACACCATTGTGAACCTTACGCCTTTTTTACACTCTGATCGTGGTTCTCGGCATTGAAAAATCTACGTAAACTAAATCACACGTGTATATGCTGATATTTAAGAGATATACAGTCAAGAAAAATCAAGAGCAAAGGTGATATATATGCGGATTAGACACCAAAAAATAAATACTCAAAAAATGGCTACAATTTTAGGAATATGTTTAGTGACGGCACCAGATTCCTAATTGATGGAGAAAGGTCTGGTGGCAAGAGAAGCTGCTTCCAGGAGGTTGTCAAGTGTTTTCGCTCGACGATTCCATTCTTGGGCTGTTGGTCTGGCCCTTGTTCCTGTGACTCGAATCCTAGTCCGGTATATCCCATTTTAGTTTTACACCATTGTGAAACATAAGCCCTTTCTACTCTCTGATCGAAGTTCTCGGTATTGAAAAAACTTCGTAAACTAAATCACACGTGTATATGTTGACATTTAAGAGATATACAGTAAAAAAAAACAAGATCAATGGTGATATATATGCGGATTAGACACCAAAAATAAACACTCAAAAAATGGCTACAATTTAAGGAATGTGTTTAGTGACGACATCAAATTCCTAATTGATGGAGAAAGGTCTGGTGGCAAGAAAAGCTTCTTCCCGGAGGTTGTCAAGTGTTTTCGCTCGACGATTCCATTCTTGGGTGGTTGGTTTTGCCCTTGTTCCTGTAACTCGAATCCTAGCCCGGTATATCCCATTTTAGTTTTACACCATTGTGAACCTTACGCCTTTTTTACTCTCTGATCGAGGTTCTCGGCATTGAAAAATCTTCTTAAACTAAATCACACGTGTATATGTTGACATTTAAGAGATATACAGTCAAGAAAATCAAGAGCAATGGTGATATATATGCGGATTAGACACCAAAAAATAAACACACAAAAAATGGCTACAATTTAAGGAATGTGTTTAGTGACGGCATTAGATTCCTAATTGATGGAGAAAGGTCTGGTGGCAAGAAAAGTTACTTCCAGGAGGTTGTCAAGTGTTTTCGCTCGACGATTCCATTCTTTGGTTGTTGGTTGGCCCTTGTTCCTGTAACTCGAAACCTATTCCGGTATATCACATTTTAGTTTTACACCATTGTGAACCTTACGCCTTTTTTACTCTCTGATCGAGGTTCTCGGTATGGAAAATCTTCATAAACTAAATCACACGTGTATATGTTGACATTTAAGAGATATACAGTCAAGAAAATCAAGAGCAATCGTGATATATATGCGGATTAGACACAAAAAAATAAACACTCAAAAAACGGCTATAATTTAAGGATTGTGTTTAGTAACGGCATCAGATTCCTAATTGATGGAGAAATGTCTGGTGGCAAGAAAAGCTGCTTTCAGGAGGTTGTCAAGTGTTTTCGCTCGAAGATTCCATTCTTGGGTTGTTGGTTTGGCCCTTATTCCTGTAACTCGTAACCTAGCCCGGTATATCCCATTTTAGTTTTACACCATTGTGAACCTTACGCCTTTTTTACACTCTGATCGTGGTTCTCGGCATTGAAAAATCTACGTAAACTAAATCACACGTGTATATGCTGATATTTAAGAGATATACAGTCAAGAAAAATCAAGAGCAAAGGTGATATATATGCGGATTAGACACCAAAAAAGAAACACTCAAAAAATGGCTACAATTTAAGTAATATGTTTACTAACGGCATCAGATTCCTAATTGATGGAGAAAGGTTTGGCGGCAAGAGAAGCTGCTTCCAGGAGGTTGTCAAGTGTTTTCGCTCGACGATTCTATTCTTGGGTGGTTGGTTTGGCCCTTGTTCCTGTAACTCGAATCATAGCCCGGTATATCCCATTTAAGTTTTACACCATTGTGAACCTTACGCCTTTTTTACTCTCTGATCGTGGTTCTCGGCATTGAAAAATCTTCGTAAACTAAATCACACGTGTATATGCTGACATTTAAGAGATATACAGTCAAGGAAATCACGAGCAATGGTGATATATATGCGGATTAGACACCAAAAAATAAATACTCAAAAAATGGCTACAATTTTAGGAATATGTTTAGTGACGGCACCAGATTCATAATTGATGGAGAAAGGTCTGGTGGCAAGAGAAGCTGCTTCCAGGAGGTTGTCAAGTGTTTTCGCTCGACGATTCCATTCTTGGGCTGTTGGTCTGGCCCTTGTTCCTGTGACTCGAATCCTAGTCCGGTATATCCCATTTTAGTTTTACACCATTGTGAAACATAAGCCTTTTCTACTCTCTGATCGAAGTTCTCGGTATTGAAAAAACTTCGTAAACTAAATCACACGTGTATATGTTGACATTTAAGAGATATACAGTCAAGAAAATCAAGAGCAATCGTGATATATATGCGGATTAGACACCAAAAAATAAACACTCAAAAAATGGCTACAATTTAAGGAATGTGTTTAGTGACGGCATCAGATTCCTAATTGATGGAGAAAGGTCTGGTGGCAAGAAAAGCTGCTTTCTGGAGGTTGTCAAGTGTTTTCGCTCGATGATTCCATTCTTGGGTGGTTGGTATGACCCTTGTTCCTGTAACTCGAATCCTAGCCTGGTATATCCCATTTTAGTTTTACACCATTATGAACCTTACGCCTTTTTTACTCTCTGATTGAGGTTCCCGACATGGAAAAATCTTGGCAAACTAAATCACACGTGTATATGTTGATATTTAAGAGATATAAAGTTGTTTTGGTCAAAAATTAGTTTTACACCATTGTGAACCTTACGCCTTTTTTACTCTCTGATTGTGGTTCTCGACATTGAAAAATCTTCGTAAACTGAATCACACGTGTATATTTTGACATTTATGAGATATACAGTTGTTTTGGTCAAAAATTACCAAAGCAATTTAGTGATCAAATTAGTAAAGTGAGGTAGTGTGCTAGAAAGTGCGTTGAAAATATGCTTGTTAGGTTATTTAGAAAATCAGTATTCAGGATATGGCTCAGGATATTGAGCTATATCTATGATCAAACTATGAGCAAAAGTAAAGTAAATGACACGAGATGTACGAGGAAAGCCCTTGATCAATCTAGATCGCCGGCATAAAACCTTGGGAGCTGACAATCGCAGCTGCCTTGTTCTTCTATTGCTTCAAATATCAGGATACAGTGCAGGATGTGGTGCGGATCGACTATGTGTTACAATGAAATTTGAATACAAGTGTGGTGTTTGCAATGAGCTAGAGAGTTAAAGTATTTGAGAGTGTCAGTGAAGATTGTGTGCCTTAAACTGATCCGCCCCCATCTATTTATAGTAAAGATAATGTAACAAACTACCCTAAACTTCCGGGATCCACCGAATATTCCTTAATCGAACGTTGTAGACCTGGTCTTTCGGGTTCAACGTCTCTCCTTCAACAAACACGTCCGAGTCTTGAGGAGAAGAAGTCCACTTGACCGTTAGCAAGTCTCAGCCTTTAACCTGCACGTGGTTAATTCAATAAACCTCAGGATACCACCCAAGATGTTAGCAATATCCTCTTCCAGCATCCTGGTCACAAATAAACAAATAAAGGCAGGATATTGGTCAGGATATGTATGCTCAGAAAATGAGCCATAACAATTGTCCCCAAATATATCGGTTGGGATACCAATCCAACGGATATATTTCAAAAGTTTCACCTCATAACTTAAGGCAATTAATACGACTAGACCCTTGAAATGACAGCGGTGCAACTTCCAAAGCATTATTTACTCTTTACCCCCTATATTCATCCTATATTAACCGAGGGACTCCTTATCACGGTTATCCTTATCTTCAAGCGGACATCAGGTATTTTCCTTTCTATCCTTCTTTCTTGAATCTCTCTTAGTTTGCTCAATACTTTTCATGGCACCACGAACGAAATCCCGATCGGACCGACCGGCCTCAGCCCTCGTAAGTCAAAATTTCATTGTTGATCCAGCAAAGGAGATCTGCTGCTTCAACAATGCCGACATCGCTGCTCTTAAAGATTCCGGTGCCTTTCCCACCGGAACAGTCTTTCGCCCTTTCGACCGGGAAGCCCGATCGGACGCGTCATCCGACGAGTGGGTTTGTTTTTTCGCTTATCCTTTCTCTCTCGGACTCCGGTACCCGTTTCCACCCTTTATCTCTAGCTTTTTCGACCTCACCGGCCTTAGTTACGCTCAAGTTATGCCAATGGTCTGGCGAGTCTTGATAGTGCTGGATCAAATCAAATCTCGTCATTTTCCTAACCTACTTGTTGAGGACCTCCCTATAGCATACCGGTTGAGATCCCACGGCAATCACCGTTTTCTTCTATTTTCTACCTCCAAGAACCCTCTGGTTCTTAAAGGCACCAAGAACGAGGATCGATGGCGACGAAAATTCTTTTTCGTAAAAAGAGACTCCATTGATAGGGGTTTCGATCTACCGGTTAAATGGTTAACCAAGGGTAGGATTTAGGGTTTTAGGAATATCCCCCATTATATCTTCAAACTGTATCCCGGACTTATATCCTGATGTTTTTATGCAGCAAATTTCAGAGATTTAGTGCCTCCCAGTGCAGAATCCGAATCCAAGATCGAGGAAATCTACCGTCTTCCTGCCAGTGAAAGAACTTTCTCCCTGTCTCTTACAGATTCAAGCCAGAAATCAAGCTCAGAAATGTCTGGTAAGCACATTCTCAACATATATAAATTACTTTTCAAAAGTATGATGAGTTTAAGAACATCTTCCCTTGTGTAGTACCAGTCGTCAACCTTAAAGGTTTTGAACTTGACGAGTTGGATTGCTACTCCAGCCTTGAACCCATCAAACAAGAATCCAAGCCAAAGCCGTCTGCTACACCAAAGCCTACCTCCTCGAAGACTGTTTCTGCTCCCAAAGGCCCTCCGGCATCCAGGACCCGGGCATCCAGCTCTCGGAAGAGAAAGGAGACGGACTCCCCAGCTGTTTCTGAAACATTCTCTCTCGAGAATCATGGGTTCAACGAAGCCACCTCATTCCTCAAACAGGTAGAATTTTCTTTTCGATATCCTGCACAAGTATGTTAGCCCTTATCCTGCTTATTTTTTACATCAATACCTGTGTCTTTATTGATAGGGTCTGGATCATCTTATGCACTTGTATGAAGACGCTTGCGGGCTTAACAAGATGTTGGAGATCAAGCTGGAGAAAGCTGAGGCCACCATAGCCGACCAAGGAACCATTGCAGCTGCTAAATCCCAGCATTATGAAGACAAATACAAGGCAATGATCCGGGATCACCAGGCTACTCTCCACAAAGCCAACGAGGATGCTCAAGCCAAACTAGATGCCGCTCTTCTCCAATATCAGCAGAATATGAGCTCATATCGGGATAGCCTCAAAGCATCCGTGGTCGTCTCTCTTTTCCAAGCCAGGATAAGGATGGCTTATGAGGCCATGGATTTGGGTTTTGAATGCCCCTCCTGGAATGTAAAGGCTTGGGAGGAGAAACTACAGGGCCTCGGAGGTTATCCCGTTGCTCATCCTGCAAAGCATACTGCTGAAGAGCCTTCTAAGGCGGCAGAGGAAGCGGCCAATGCTGGTGATGATGCCGAGAAGAATCCTGAGGCTGATGCTAGTGCGAACGCTGGGAAGGAGGTTGCTGTTCAAGAGGGTGCTGCCCCTTAGGCAGCGGAGTGGGCGATGATGGATATACATGCCAAGGCCGGAGCCCACTTTTAAATTTCATGGTTGTGGTTGTATAAACAATTTACTTTTCCTGTCTTCGAACAATTTACATTTCCTGCACTAGAACAATGTGATGACCAAAGGTGGATGGGTCCTAGGTTTTAGGACGAAGCCCTTGGTCATCAATTAGTATAACTTGTTTTGAATGTGATAACGTTTGTAGGTGGACAGGTCCTGTTTTGAGATATATCCTGCAACCGTTATACAAGTATGGTAAAAACTAATTGTGCTTTTGGCGGATGGGCCTCGGTTTGAGGTGAAACCAAAAGCACAACTTTTGACTTATTAATAATATAACTATCTTTTGACTTATTTATCATTGCCTTGCATTACTTAGCGTAACTCTTAGCTTTGTAAAAATTTTGTATTATTATCTTATGAAAATATCCTGATCAATATGCTCAACGATATATTGTAAAAACTTTTTATTAGATAGAACTTCCAAACATTCCTTTAACTTTGTAGAAAGTTTTTTGAAAAACAATCTATTTTTCCAAAACCAGTTTATGATAATACTTAAATGATCAAAGTGCCAAACTAATACTAGTTTCAAATACCTTAATCAAATATCCTGAAAAGGACCTTGAGAATATATCAGGATACTTATAGTGTTACTAAAAACTTAGACGATGTTTACAAAGGAAAGATCATACCAGAAATAGGGAATAAACCTATTACCAAACTTCAATCCCTATGCAACTCTTCCAATGAAGGTGTCCCGTGTGTAAGGTACTTAGTGCATTAGTTCTGAGCCTCATCCTTTTAGCTTTACATCACCATCTTGGCAGGGATGTCCCCTGTGTACAATGTCTTCAAATACTTTAGAAATCTACTGAATGTCAGTTTCCATTGCATAGGCAATTTTTTACGTCCCAAGGGTAAAACCCAAGGATGTACTGGAGATAAATCCCTTGTATCCTGGGGAAAATCCCAAATTTTCATGCGCTACAGGCGGGAGTGTATAAACTCCAAGACTTAGAAAGGTGAAAACCTTTAAACCTTAGAGAGTATGAAAATACCCTTTCGTGAGAGAGGGTGATCAATCCTCATATACCTTTAGGATTCAGGATATAGCCAACAGTAACGAAATTGTCAGCCACTTTTACATGGACTGGTCCCGCCACCTTGAACTATCCCTGAATAACTTGCGCTCCAGGCGGGGTGTTTAAACCCAATTCGGAAGAAAGGTGAATACCTTTAAACCTGTGAAGGGATCAGTATCCCTTAAACGTGAGAGAGGGGGCCAATCCTCTAATCTTTCGAGTTATCCTGAGTACATATCCTGGAGCTATATCCTGAAACATATCTTGCAAAACAATTGTAAACTAAGGTGGGTGTTACCTTGGCTAACACCCCTCCGATGCTTAAGTCAGTATTGGGTTACAAAGAACAAATTAAACCAAAGATATTTAGAAAAGGTAGAATTCATACCATCCTGAGTTAGAGATTAAATTCTAAAGTCACTTGAAATAGAGCTTAAGGTGTATAGCATTCCAAGACCTCGGTAGCATATCCCCCTCCATATTCTTGAGTCTGTATGCTCCTTTCCCTGCTTCTGATTCAACTTCATATGGTCCTTCCCATTTTGGAGCTAACTTGCCATCGGCAGGGTTAGTAGTATTCTGAAAAACCTTTCTTAACACCCAATCTCCAATCTTAAATCTTCTGGTCCTAATATTCTTGTTATATGCCATGGATATTCTCTGTTGATATGCTGCCATCCTTAGCCTTGCCGCATCTCTCTTCTCCTCTATAGTGTCTAAATCCTGACTCAAGGCTTCAGGATTCTGCTCAGGATCACTTAGGGTAGATCTTGCAGTAGGTATTGTCATTTCCGTTGGAATCATTGCTTCTGCTCCAAATACCAAGGAAAATGGCGTTTGGCCTGTTGCATTCTTTACCGTTGTCCTATCAGCCCATAAAACAAAGGGTAATTCTTCTGCCCATCTTCCTTTTTTGGCTCCAAGCCTTTTCTTTAAGTTATTGACAATTATCTTGTTTGAGGATTCTGCTTGTCCATTCGCTTGAGGATGTACCGGAGTAGACGTAATCATTTTGATTCCCCAACTCTTGCAAAAGTCAGTAGTCCTCTTACTTATAAACTGAGAACCATTGTCACAGATTATCTCGGCTGGTACTCCGAATCTGGTCAGGATATTCCTCTTGATGAAGGATACTACTTCTTGGTCTCTAACTTGAACAAATGCTTCTGCTTCAACCCACTTAGAGAAATAATCCGTCATTGCTAGCATAAAGACTTTTCCTCCCGGAGCTTTTGGTAGCTTTCCCACTATATCCATACCCCACTTCATAAATGGCCAAGGGGAAACAATAGGATATAACGGTTCAGCCGGCTGATGCAGTATGTTACAATGTCTTTGACATGCGTCACATCTTCGAGCATATTATGCGGCATCTTTTCTCATTGTTGGCCAATAATATCCTGTCCTTAATACTTTTGAGAATAACGACCTGCCCCCAGCATGATTACCACAATCCCCTTCATGTATATCCTTAAGTACTTCTTTGGCTTCAGGATCCTCCAAGCACCTCAAATACGGTCCTGCAAGAGATTTCTTGTATAAAATATCATTTATAATAGTAAATCGTGATACCTTCATCCTAAATGCCTTAGGATTTTCATTTCCAGGGATGTGTCCTTCTTTGAGATATCTCATGATTGGAGCCGTCCGGGATTTAGGATCCTCTTCAGGATGCTCTGCTCCAGGATCCTGAATACCCGCTACTTCTTTATCCTGAGGATTCGTTGCATGATATAAGACATGTAATACTGGTATTTGGGTCCCTTCCGGTATCCTGATTGATGATCCCAGATTTGCTAAGGCATCCGCTTCAGCATTATCCTCCCTTGGTACCTGTTCAAGTGTAAAAACATCGAAATATCCTGCTATTTTTTTAAGAATATCGAGGTATTTGATTAACTTCTCACCCTTAACTGCATAGGATCCATTAAAATGGTTAGTAATTAACAATGAGTCAACATATACTTGTAAATTTTTGATACTCATGCTCTTGGCCAATTCTAATCCTGCAATTAAAGCTTCATATTCTGCCTCATTATTAGTAGCAGGAAATTCACACCTAATTGCCTGGGGTAATATGTCCCCCTGTGGCGATTTTAGTAGTATTCCTAATCCTACTCCTCTTACATTAGATGCACCGTCAGTATATAATGTCCAGGATCCTGAGGATTCTCCTAACTATTGAACTTCTAGGTCTACCTCGTCCTAAATGTCACTACTAAAGTCATCCACAAAGTCAGCTAAAGCCTGAGATTTTATGGCATTTCTAGGTTCATATACTAAATCATAAGCACTTAATTTTACTGACCACTTGGCCATCCTGCCCGACATCTCTGGTTTCCTAAGCACATTTTTGACAGGATAATTTGTTTTGACATGTATCCTATGTGTCTCGAAATAATGTCTAAGCTTCGTTGACGCCATGACTAATGCTAGTATTAATTTTTCTAAGTGAGAGTACCTAGTTTCAGCATCTAATAAACTTTTACTAACATAATACACAGGATATTGCTGACCTTCATGATCTTTTATAAGAATGGCACTTACAGCATTCCCTGATACAGCAAGGTACAGGGATAGTGGTTCATCATTTTCAGGCTTCATCAATAGAGGTGCGGTTGAGAGATATCGTTTCAAATCCTGCAGGGCTGCTTCATGCTTCTCCCCCCATTCGAATCTTTTGTTCTTCTTCAGGATATCATAAAAATCTTTGCACTTCTCTGAAGATCTCGAGATAAACCTGTTTAAAGCTGCTACTCGCCCTGTCAATCTTTGTACGTCCTTCATATTTGAGGGTGATTTTATATCTAGGATAGCTTTGATCTGCTCTGGGCTTGCTTCTATCCCCCTTTTTGTCACCATATATCCAAGAAACTTTCATGCCCCCACTCCGAAATGGCATTTAGCAGGATTCAGCTTCATGTTGTATTGATCCAGGATATCAAATGCTCCCTTGATATCCTGGAGGTGATCCTCAGCCTTTTTAGATTTCACCACAATATCATCGATATATACCTCCATGGTGTCCCCCAGTTTGTCTTTGAACATCATGTTTACCAATCTTTGTTATGTTGCACCTGCTGTGACAACTCGTAATTCCGAACCTATCTTTGTACCTTGATGTAACGTAAACATTATGTGACTATGTGAATTAGATGATTTAACGGAATGTTATTTTATTGAATGTTATGTGTTATATGTTATGTGAGTGTACGTATTATGTTATGTATTATGTGAACGCACAACACTCACCCGATCGCACAAGCCCACTCGGGTTACACTTCTTGCATCCGAACCTAGGGCAACCCAAGTTGGGTTCGGCCCACTTCATTATATGCGTATACACACAACCTTAGGAGGTTGTTTCTCATTTGTTGCAAAAACATTCATACACACAAACCCTAGCTCTCCTCTCTCTCCCTCACGAACTCGACGGCAACCGCAAACACATCCTCTCTAGCGAAGATCTTTTCTGGATTCAGATCAATTGTCTATTTCATTCTCTTCTTAATCGGTTAGTGTAATATTATGCTTGTTGAATATGTTGATTTCATGTGGATATGTGGGAAAAGTCAATATTATGATTGCTAGCATGTTGCCTGATTGTATCGGTTCTATGAAATTGTAGAATAATGGGTTGCTGAAAGTGGATAACTTTAATTAAGGTGAATGTCGGCCATGTGGGTGTGGTTGTAGTTTTGTTATAATCTAAGCATGTGCATAGTAATGAGTATTGTCAGAAGTAGTTATATATATATTAGTTCTATGTGGAATAAAGGATGTTTAAGTGTGACATGATGATATCGTTTACATGATGAAGGTGCGAATAGATCTAATCGAGTTCAGACTTGTTTCAACTGTTATGTTTATTAGACAATCATTAGGGTTTCTTGTCGTAACTATTAATGTGAGGTTCATGAAACCGATTCATATGTGTCTTGCATAAATTATGATTAGTAATTGTGTATTGTTAATGAAAATCGGCTGATATATTATATATACATGTATTGTTCGAATGATTTGTTAAGGGGATGCTAGAGATCAAAAGCATGAGCCGGGTTAATATTGTGATTATTGTTTATGCTTGAACATGTCTGGGGTTCATAAGAAATTGAGATAAAAGTCTTGTTTGATCGATATATGTTTTAGTGGGAAACTGTTAAATTGATAATCTATAAATATGGAAATTGAATAACTGTTTGCCATAAATTATGAATGTAATTGATATGCATAAAATTAGGAGATCGTAACTGATTACTCAAATAAGCCGGTCGCACAAGACCCCTAGTCGCATAAGGGGTCCATTCGCACAAGCCTTGTCAATCGTACAAGACACCTCCAGTCGCACAAGGCTTGCTGGATCGCACATGTTGAATTGTTTGTTTAACTGTTTGGGCCTCCAAGCCCAAACCTAGTCGCACAACCTCAATCGGATCGCACAAGACTTGTATGACTAGTTGGGCCGATATAGGTTATAACTGTTATGCTACGTGTTGGGCCGAGACTTGTGTGGGTTTCATTTGCATGCTAAACGGATATTATTTAAAACGTTCTATGTGTATACTATGTTGCCATGATCGATACGTGTTAGCAATCTGTTAAACTATGTGTAATCATACGTGCTTTACTTAAACCTAAACCTGACATGTGTGATAACCATGATAGGACGTGATTGACCACTAGCCTTTAGACTTGACCTTTCTGTGTAATCTGCCGAGCAAACCAAGGTGAGTTCACACTTCGTTACAAAGCATGGGGTTCCCAGGGGTTGGGAATGGGTTAAGGAATATAGATTCCTCGTCCTGTTGAGACGTAATCAGGAACATAGATTCCTCGTCCTGTTGAGACGTAACCAGGAACATAGATTCCTCGTCCTGTTGAGACGTATTTAACTATACCAGACTAGAACTCTATCAACGAAGTCCCTCCTTTTATATCGACTTAATCGCCGAGGCCAATGGCGAACGGGTCATTAGTTAAATAGCGCTATTAGGTTTAACAAACCTCACACCGTGCCGCAGAGGACGGGCGTGGACTAATGGACTATGGCACGTCAGTGATGATAGACACAGACGTTAGGGCACTTAAACATGACGAACGTTAGTAGTCGATATGGTAACGAGTTTGGTGAATTAAACATGGGGTAGCCCCCACGGCCATAGAGCCGGGCTGGAATAGCCAACGTAAGAACGGGTAACTAATAAACGATTTTCGAACTATGGGGTAACCCCCACGGCTGGATAGCTGGTAAAGAGCAAACTGTGTTTTCGGAACAACTATAAACTGGACAACCAAACGTGAACTCACTCAACTTGTTGTTGACTCGTTACTACATGCTTTGCAGGTCTATGGGTACTTAGCTGGAGCCTGCACAAGGAAGAGTCGTTGTGGGACATGGACAGCTGTGTGCCATGTTAAACATTTGGATAATTAAACTTTTGATTTGGTTTTGAACATTATGCTTCCGCTCATAACTTAACTATGGTCGTTTTGGACACTAATCGTGTTGGTTGGACTTTTACACTTAATTATTTACTCGTTCAATATGATTAGTGGTTTGATCCTGGTCAGTCACGCCTCCAAGCGGTGATACTCCGCATGTGGATTTTGGGGGTGTGACAGATTGGTATCAGAGCCATTGGTTATAGAGAACTTGGTTTTAATAAAGGAAAACGTTTTTGTTAAAACCAGACTATAACCTGTACAGTGCTCTACGATCCACAACGACGCTTCACTCCACGTGCAAGGCTCGACATTCTAGGTGATATGGTTTGTGTTTTACTGCCTACTTGCTAGATTGCCTAGAACTTTGCTCATGGTATGCTTAGATAAACGTAGCAACTATAGTTTGAAAACACATTTGTGCTTGCTCCCTACTGTCACTCCACACTTACACACATTCGCGACACCTTTCCTATTTGTGTTTCCTTCGATGTGAGATCATGAGGGAACGTGTGAACCTAACTCAAGCCAGCTGACGGCTCTTATCAACGAACAAGTTGCTGCGGCACTTGCAGCCGCACACGCAGGAGGAATACCCTGCAGTCTAAACTCACTCTAGGATCTTTAGATCCTACTCTCGTGAACCAACCTTTATGTTAAACTTTGTCCTTTCGTGCGCACACGACAAATCAACACGCTCAGCCGCCTGTATGCACATTCAAGACGTACATGGACTGTCGTCCTAATACTTTCAGTGGCACTAAAGGAGCTGTTGGACTCCTCCATTGGTTTAAAAAGCTCGAGACTGTCTTAGAGAACATGTGAATGCCCTGAGACTCATAGGGTGAAGTACGCCACTGGTACTCTCGAAGGCACTAAGTTAACTTGGTGGAACTCGCAAGTTCAGATGCTGGGGCTGGCGGCTGCTAATGCCACCGCATGGAATGATTCTTAAGGAACTGATCCAAACGTGAATACTGTAGTCGTGATGACATCCACAAACTAGATATGGAGTTCTTTAACCTGAAGATGACGGGGTCAGAGATAGAAGTGAACACGAAACGATCCAACGAACTGGCAGTGTATGTCCAACTATGGTGGATCCTCCCATCAAGCGCATTGAGCTGTACCTCAAAGGCTTAGTACCAGAGATTCAAAGCCATGTAATTGCTGCTAACCTTGCTACCATCCAGGATGTTACTCGTCCTGCTCATCGTCTCACAGACCAGGCAGTGGAACAGAATAAGCTGCCTAAGCATATTGGTGCTACTACTACTACTACTATTTCTGCTACTCCCAGTGACAACAAACGAAAGTGGGATGGAACCTCTAGCAAGGATTCGACTTCAGTTCAGTCCCAGGCACAGCAGCGAAAGATCGATGACTACCAGAGTCCTGGTCAGCAATCTTCTGGTAGTCAAGGGCAGGGTGGATATCTAGGAAGTCACCCAAAGTGCAATTGATGCAACAGACACCACAGTGGTCAGTGCAACAGGGGTCGTTGCCAGAGGTGTCTCAAGATGGGTCATGAAGCTAAGGAATTGCAGGAGCTCGCGACCTGGGAATCAGAACCAACAACAACAATAATCAGGGCAACGGGAATAACAACGGGGGTAATAACGACGGCAATGGTGCCAGGGGTCGAGTGTTCGTGATTGGTAAGGGTGATGCTTGGAATGACCCCAACGTTGTGATGGTTTTGACATCGTCATTAGGATGGATTGGTTATCCCAACAACAAGCAGAGATCCTATGCAAAGAGAAGATTGTCCGTATTCCCCGTTCTGGCAGAGAACCTCTCGAAATTCAAGGCGACAAGAGTGGCGCTGTAGTGGGCATCATCTCTTTCATTAAGGCCCATAAGTGACTACGAAAAGGCCATACCGCTATTTTAGCACTTGTTACTGACGCATCATCGAAAGAGAAGAAGTTAGAAGATATTCCAGTTATACGCGATTTTCCTCAAGTGTTTCCTGAGGAATTGCCTGGTCTCCCGCCTCATAGGCAAATCGAGCTAGCTCCTGGTGCAGCACCCATAGCTCGTGCACCGTATCGTTTAGCTCCATCAGAGTTGAAAGAGTTATCTACGCAACTACAAGAACTCTTGGATAAGGGTTTCATACGTCCTAGCTCTTCGCCATGGGGCGCTCCAGTGCTATTTGTGAAGAAGAAGGACGGTACATTCAGAATGTGCATCGACTACCGTGAATTGAACAAGGTGACTGGGAAGAATCGCTACCCTCTTCCACGCATTAACGACCTATTCGACCAGTTACAAGGGTCGAGCTACTATTCAAAGATCGATTTGAGATCAGGATATCACCAGCTGAGAGTCCGAGAGGGGGACGTCTCCAAAACAGCCTTCAGAACTCGATATGGCCACTATGAGTTTTTGGTAATGCCTTTTGGGATGACAAACGCACCAGCGGTCTTCATGGATTTGATGAATCGAGTGTGCAAGCCGTACCTAGACAAGTTCATTATTGTATTCATAGACGACATCCTGATCTATTCTAAGAGCCAGGAGGAACACGAGCAACATTTACGACTTATTTTGGAACTCCTTCGAAAGGAACAGCTGTACGCCAAGTTTTCTAAATATGACTTCTGGCTTCGTGAAGTCCATTTCTTAGGCCATGTAGTGAACAAGGATGGGATTCACATTGATCCATCCAAGGTAGAGTCAATCAAGAGCTGGCCTGCACCTCGTACGCCAACGGAAATTCGCCAATTCTTGGGATTGGCAGGTTACTATAGGAGATTTATCAAGGATTTTTCTAAGATTGCTCAGCCTCTTACTTCACTAACGCAGAAGGGCGTTGTTTATTGTTGGGGAAACGCACAGGAGTTAGCGTTTCAGCACTTAAAGGATAGACTTTGCAGTGCACCTATTCTTTCATTGCCAGAGGGCACAGACGACTTCGTGGTTTACTGCGACGCATCCATTCAGGGTCTTGGTTGTGTATTGATGCAGCGGGGTAAGGTTATAGCCTACGCCTCACGTCAACTCAAAGTTCATGAAAAGAACTACACTACACATGATCTAGAGCTGGGAGCGGTTGTTTTTGCACTTAAGATATGGAGACACTACCTGTATGGTACCAAATGCACTATCTACACCGACCACAGGAGTCTCGAGCATATTTTCAAGCAGAAGGAATTGAACATGCGACAACGTCGATGGGTCGAATTACTGAACGATTACGAATGTTCTATAAAGTACCATCCGGGCAAAGCCAATGTGGTGGCCGACGCCCTCAGTCGGAAGGATACTACACCTAGGCGTGTACGAGCGTTGCAACTCACTATTCAGTCTAGCCTTCCTTCACAGATACGAGACGCTCAGGTAGAAGCATTGAAACCAGAAAACGTCAGGGCTGAAGCCCTACGCGGCTCAAGGCAACGCTTAGAACAGAAGGAAGATGGTGCTTACTACGTCACAGGACGCATTTGGGTTCCATTTTATGGCAACCTACGAGAGCTTGTGATGGATGAGGCACACAAGTCTCGCTACTCGGTACATCCTGGTTCGGACAAAATGTACCACGACATCAAAACCACATACTGGTGGCCTAGCATGAAGGCACACATAGCAACTTACGTTAGCAAGTGCTTGACTTGTGCGAGAGTCAAGGCGGAATACCAGAAACCTTCAGGCCCACTTCAACAACCAGAGATACCCCAATGGAAATGGGAGCAAATCTCCATGGATTTTGTTACTGGCCTGCCTAGATCACAACGTGGTAACGATACTATTTGGGTGATCGTGGATCGACTCACAAAGTCTGCTCACTTCCTGGCTATCAAAGAAACGGATAAGTTCTCCACTCTAGCAGAAGTATATCTCAAGGAAGTTGTTTCGAGGCACGGGGTACCCATCTCTATTATCTCGGATCGAGATGCACGTTTTACATCAGAACTGTGGAAAGCAATGCACAAGTCCTTTGGCTCAAGATTAGATATGAGCACAGCTTATCACCCGCAAACGGATGGGCAGTCGGAACGTACCATCCAGACCCTCGAAGACATGCTTAGGGCATGTGTGATTGATTTTGGCAACGGATGGGAAAAGCATCTGCCACTTGTGGAATTTTCGTACAACAATAGCTACCACACCAGCATTAAAGCTGCTCCGTTTGAGGCATTGTACGGGCATAAATGCCGGTCACCCCTTTGTTGGGCAGAGGTGGGGGATAGTCAGATTACTAGTCCAGAACTTGTGGTAGACACAACAGAGCGAATTGCTCAGATACGACAACGAATGGCGGCAGCTCGTGACCGTCAGAAAGTTTACGCCGATAAGGGCAGAAAACCACTAGAGCTCCAGGTTGGGGAGCGTGTACTACTCAAAGTTTCACCCTGGAAGGGTGTGGTTCGTTTTGGGAAACGGGGCAAACTTAACCCACGATACGTTGGACCTTTCGAAGTCATTGAGAAGATAGGCAAGGTGGCCTACAGACTGAACTTACCAGCAGAACTCAGTGCAGTTCACGACGTTTTTCATGTGTCAAATCTGAAGAAGTGTCTGTCAGATGAGACTCACGTAGTTCCTTTGAAGGAGCTCACGATCGACGAGCAGTTACGATTCGTCGAGGAACCTGTGGAAATCACGGACCGGGATGTTAAGGTCCTCAAGCGTACTAGAATACCTCTTGTTCGAGTTCGTTGGAACTCACGTCGCGGCCCAGAGTTCACCTGGGAACGCGAAGATCAGATGAAACAAATGTATCCCCAACTGTTCGCAACCGGTGCAACCACTACTGAGGCTGAAGCTACGGAATTTCGGGACGAAATTCCAGATCAACGGGGGGAGGATGTGACACCCCAGGAAAACCAGGAAAACCATGCAACTTAACTAGCTTCCTCAGTGAGTACGTGCTAAATTTCGGGACGAAATTTCTTTCAACTTGGGGATAATGTGACAACTCGTAATTCCGAACCTATCTTTGTACCTTGATGTAACGTAAACATTATGTGACTATGTGAATTAGATGATTTAACGGAATGTTATTTTATTGAATGTTATGTGTTATATGTTATGTGAGTGTACGTATTATGTTATGTATTATGTGAACGCACAACACTCACCCGATCGCACAAGCCCACTCGGGTTACACTTCTTGCATCCGAACCTAGGGCAACCCAAGTTGGGTTCGGCCCACTTCATTATATGCGTATACACACAACCTTAGGAGGTTGTTTCTCATTTGTTGCAAAAACATTCATACACACAAACCCTAGCTCTCCTCTCTCTCCCTCACGAACTCGACGGCAACCGCAAACACATCCTCTCTAGCGAAGATCTTTTCTGGATTCAGATCAATTGTCTATTTCATTCTCTTCTTAATCGGTTAGTGTAATATTATGCTTGTTGAATATGTTGATTTCATGTGGATATGTGGGAAAAGTCAATATTATGATTGCTAGCATGTTGCCTGATTGTATCGGTTCTATGAAATTGTAGAATAATGGGTTGCTGAAAGTGGATAACTTTAATTAAGGTGAATGTCGGCCATGTGGGTGTGGTTGTAGTTTTGTTATAATCTAAGCATGTGCATAGTAATGAGTATTGTCAGAAGTAGTTATATATATATTAGTTCTATGTGGAATAAAGGATGTTTAAGTGTGACATGATGATATCGTTTACATGATGAAGGTGCGAATAGATCTAATCGAGTTCAGACTTGTTTCAACTGTTATGTTTATTAGACAATCATTAGGGTTTCTTGTCGTAACTATTAATGTGAGGTTCATGAAACCGATTCATATGTGTCTTGCATAAATTATGATTAGTAATTGTGTATTGTTAATGAAAATCGACTGATATATTATATATACATGTATTGTTCGAATGATTTGTTAAGGGGATGCTAGAGATCAAAAGCATGAGCCGGGTTAATATTGTGATTATTGTTTATGCTTGAACATGTCTGGGGTTCATAAGAAATTGAGATAAAAGTCTTGTTTGATCGATATATGTTTTAGTGGGAAACTGTTAAATTGATAATCTATAAATATGGAAATTGAATAACTGTTTGCCATAAATTATGAATGTAATTGATATGCATAAAATTAGGAGATCGTAACTGATTACTCAAATAAGCCGGTCGCACAAGACCCCTAGTCGCATAAGGGGTCCATTCGCACAAGCCTTGTCAATCGTACAAGACACCTCCAGTCGCACAAGGCTTGCTGGATCGCACATGTTGAATTGTTTGTTTAACTGTTTGGGCCTCCAAGCCCAAACCTAGTCGCACAACCTCAATCGGATCGCACAAGACTTGTATGACTAGTTGGGCCGATATAGGTTATAACTGTTATGCTACGTGTTGGGCCGAGACTTGTGTGGGTTTCATTTGCATGCTAAACGGATATTATTTAAAACGTTCTATGTGTATACTATGTTGCCATGATCGATACGTGTTAGCAATCTGTTAAACTATGTGTAATCATACGTGCTTTACTTGAACCTAAACCTGACATGTGTGATAACCATGATAGGACGTGATTGACCACTAGCCTTTAGACTTGACCTTTCTGTGTAATCTGCCGAGCAAACCAAGGTGAGTTCACACTTCGTTACAAAGCATGGGGTTCCCAGGGGTTGGGAATGGGTTAAGGAATATAGATTCCTCGTCCTGTTGAGACGTAACCAGGAACATAGATTCCTCGTCCTGTTGAGACGTATTTAACTATACCAGACTAGAACTCTATCAACGAAGTCCCTCCTTTTATATCGACTTAATCGCCGAGGCCAATGGCGAACGGGTCATTAGTTAAATAGCGCTATTAGGTTTAACAAACCTCACACCGTGCCGCAGAGGACGGGCGTGGACTAATGGACTATGGCACGTCAGTGATGATAGACACAGACGTTAGGGCACTTAAACATGACGAACGTTAGTAGTCGATATGGTAACGAGTTTGGTGAATTAAACATGGGGTAGCCCCCACGGCCATAGAGCCAGGCTGGAATAGCCAACGTAAGAACGGGTAACTAATAAACGATTTTCGAACTATGGGGTAACCCCCACGGCTGGATAGCTGGTAAAGAGCAAACTGTGTTTTCGGAACAAC
This sequence comes from Helianthus tuberosus, assembly GCA_030545235.1. NCBI lineage: Eukaryota > Viridiplantae > Streptophyta > Magnoliopsida > Asterales > Asteraceae > Helianthus > Helianthus tuberosus. Next base: position 12,620 of record JARYGA010015440.1, on the reverse strand, counting down.
TATAAACTGGACAACCAAACGTGAACTCACTCAACTTGTTGTTGACTCGTTACTACATGCTTTGCAGGTCTATGGGTACTTAGCTGGAGCCTGCACAAGGAAGAGTCGTTGTGGGACATGGACAGCTGTGTGCCATGTTAAACATTTGGATAATTAAACTTTTGATTTGGTTTTGAACATTATGCTTCCGCTCATAACTTAACTATGGTCGTTTTGGACACTAATCGTGTTGGTTGGACTTTTACACTTAATTATTTACTCGTTCAATATGATTAGTGGTTTGATCCTGGTCAGTCACGCCTCCAAGCGGTGATACTCCGCATGTGGATTTTGGGGGTGTGACACCTGCATTTTTCAAACCAAAAGGCATAGCTGTATAACAATAAATACCTGTTGGTGTCATGAAGGTAGTATCCTCCTGGTCAGAAGGCTCCATTTGGATCTGTTGAAATCCTGAGGATGCGTCCATGAAGGTCAGCATTTCATGCCCGGCAGTGGCATCTACCATTGCATCAATGTGGGGAAGAGGAAATGGGTCTTTAGGACAGGCTTTGTTCAAGTCTGTGTAGTCTACACAAACTCTCCATTTCCCATTTTTCTTTTGTACTACAACCACGTTTGCTAGCCATCGTGGGAACTTAACCTCTCTGATCATTCTGGACTTTAATAATCTTTCAACTTCCTCCTGGATAATCGTGTTCCGCTCAGGAGCAAACTTCCTTCTTTTTTGTTGCACAGGCTTGAATGATTTATCAATTCCAAGCTTGTGAGTGATAATATCTTTGGATATGCCTGTCATATCCTCATGCTTCCATGCAAACGTTGACATCCTGCATTTCAAAAAGTTAATTAATTGTTCTTCAATATCCCGAGGGATATTGGTCCCTACGAGCACCAAAATATCGGGATTATCCTGGTCCAGGATAATTTTCTTCACATCTTGCTCCGGATCCTCCACGATATCCTGGGCCCGCATCTTTAATTGCTATGCTGCACTAGGTTTGGTTGAGGATTTCATCGAGGATGAGTAGCATTCTTTCGCCTCCTGCTGATCACTATCAACTTTGACAACTCCCCAAGGGGTAGGTATCTTGATGCATTGGTGATATGTTGATGGCACAGCCTTCATATCATGAATCCACGGTCTTCCCAGTATGATGTTATAGCAGGATAGAGAATCCATCACACAGAAACGTTGTATCGAGTTGACTCCTTCAACGTATACTGGCAACTTTATCTCTCCCACTGTGTTTCTAGCCTCTCCACTGAACCCAACAAGCACGGTAGACTTTGAAGTGATATCCATTGGAGATACATTCATTCTCTTCAGAGTTTCTAGTTGGATTATGTTGACGGAGCTGCCATTATCAACCAGTATCCTGCGTACAAAATGGTTAGCCACATATAACGTTATTACCAGAGCATCATGGTGAGGATCCTGGACAGTATCCCTGTCATCAGCATCAAAAGTGATCACTTTGTCAGTTGTGAGGGTAGTCATCCTGACAGGTTTGTCTCCCCTTTCGGCCTTAGCTTCCTTTGCATGTCTCTTTGCTGCCGAATACGAAGTTCCACAAATGTCGGATCCTCCCGAAATGAAGTTGATTATCTTGGCATCCGCGGGAGGCGATGCCGCTCGCTCAGGATCCTTCTCAGTATCCTGACCCTTATTCTTCTTTCTTCCTAAGAGATCTTTCAAATATCCCTTGCTTCGAAGATAGCTTATTTCTTTCCTTAGAGCAATGCAATCCTCAGTTACATGTCCGAAATCTTCGTGGAAAGCACACCATTTTGAATTATCTTTCCAGTCAGCCTTTTGTTGATTCTTTCGAGGCCACCTAGCCTTGTCTCCTAGACCCTGCATGGCATACATCAATTCAGGAATGTTAACAGAAAAGCAATATTCAGACAACTCAGGATACTCTTCAGGATCCTCATCTTCGACAGCATTCACTCTCTTGTTTTCATTTCTACCATATGGCTTAGGCCGATATGACTTGAATGAGGATTCTGACTTCCTGTTAGTTGACTCATAAGTGTTAGATGAGTTCATCCTTTCTTGCATCTTCCTGTCATCTTCTAGACGGATATATCTCAAAGCCCTGTTACGAGCTTCGTCGAGATTCCTGCAGGGATTCATTACAAGATCCTGATAAAACTGAGAATCCTTTTGTAATCCCATCTTAAAAGCTTGCACAGCTGTTGCAACATCAAGATGTGGGATATCCAAGGATCCTCGACTGAATTTGTTCACATAATCCCTCAAGGATTCCTGAGGCCCTTGAGTTATCCTGTAAAGATCACTGGTTAGTTTCTCAAAACTCCGACTACAAGAAAATTGACTGTTAAATAAATTAACCAAATGAGCAAACGAAGTAATTGAGTGAGGAGGAACGTTTAACAGCCATTTCAAGGCTGATCCTATTAAGGTTGAACCAAAACCCTTGCACAAGCATGCTTCCTTGAGATCCGGAGGGATAGGGTTGATCTCCATTCTTTCCCTATACTGAGCAATATGCTCCTTAGGATCCGTAGTTCCGTCGTAAAGCTTCATGTTGGGGGTTTGAAATCTCTTTGGGATCTTAGCATCACAGATAGGATGTGCAAAACGAGATATCTTGTGGCTGTCTTGGGACACTTCCGGGATCGGCTGGACCACCCCAGGTATACTGGATATCATGTCCTTCAACTTTTGAAGTTCCCTAGTAAGTGCTGATGTCACACCTGTATCCTGCAAAGATCCACTATTGTTAGTAGCATGAGTATTATTATTATTTGACACGTTACCCGTTGGAGGATTTTGCCCATATCCTGAAGCATATCCTGAGCTCCTCATGGTTGACATCCTGACCGAGGATGGTATTTTAGGAGTATGATTCTGAGGAAGACTGGGCACAATATTCCCCCTGTTATCCTCAGTATACACAGCTGAACTAAAGTTCAATGCTCTGGGGTGTAATGGAGTGACATTATCCTCGGCAGATCTGCTCGAGCCAGACTTCAGGAGTTGTATTTCCCTTAAAAGCATTTGGTTTGTTTCCTGTTGCTGCCTCATTTGTTCCTGCACACTTCCAAATAAAGTAAGAATTTCATCATTAGAAGCTAGAACGGGAGCAGATTCCTGAACACTGCGAGTAGGGATAATATCCTGAGGTCGTGAAGAGGCTGGCATCCTTGGAGGAGGTGGTGGAAGCACCGAACCAGTAGTAGCAGAAGTCACAGCAGACACAGTAGAGGAACTCATGTTTGATCTTGAGGCCATTACGGACAATGTGGCAAAAAGTTTTGAAAATAGAAAACCGATTAGCGATTTGACAAAATTTTTTAGTAAAGAGAGCACCACTTGCCCCACGGTGGGCGCCAAATTGTTTTGGTCAAAAATTACCGAAGCAATTTAGTGATCAAATTAGTAAAGTGAGGTAGTGTGCTAGAAAGTGCGTTGAAAATATGCTTGTTAAGTTATTTAGAAAATCAGTATTCAGGATATGGCTCAGGATATTGAGCTATATCTATGATCAAACTATGAGCAAAAGTAAAGTAAATGACACGAGATGTACGAGGAAAGCCCTTGATCAATATAGATCGCCGGCATAAAACCTCGGGAGCTGACAATCGCAGCTGCCTTGTTCTTCTATTGCTTCAAATATCAGGATACAGTGCAGGATGTGGTGCGGATCGACTATGTGTTACAATGAAATTTGAATACAAGTGTGGTGTTTGCAATGAGCTAGAGAGTTAAAGTATTCGAGAGTGTCAGTGAAGATTGTGTGCCTTAAACTGATCCGCCCCCATCTATTTATAGTAAAGATAATGTAACAAACTACCCTAAACTTCCGGGATCCACCGAATATTCCTTAATCGAACGTTGTAGACCTGGTCTTTCGGGTTCAACGTCTCTCCTTCAACAAACACGTCCGAGTCTTGAGGAGAAGAAGTCAACTTGACCGTTAGCAAGTCTCAGCCTTTAACCTGCACGTGGTTAATTCAATAAACCTCAGGATACCACCCAAGATGTTAGCAATATCCTCTTCCAGCATCCTGGTCACAAATAAACAAATAAAGGCAGGATATTGGTCAGGATATGTATGCTCAGAAAATGAGCCATAACAACAGTCAAGAAAATCAAGAGCAATGGTGATTTATATGCGTATTAGACACCAAAAAATAAACACTCAAAAATGGCTACAATTTAAGGAATGCATTTAGTGACGGAACCAGATTCCTAATTGATGGAGAAAGGTCTGGTGGCAAGAGAAGCTGCTTCCAGGAGGTTGTCAAATGTTTTCGCTCGATTATTCCATTCTTGGGTGGTTGGTATAGCCCTTGTTCCTGTAACTCGAATCCTAGCCTGGTATATCCCATTTTAGTTTTACACCATTGTGAACCTTACGCCTTTTTTACTCTCTGATCGAGGTTCCCGACATTGAAATCTTCGCAAACTAAACCACACGTGTATATGTTGATATTTAAGAGATATACAGTCAAGAAAATCAAGAGCAATCGTGATATATATGCGGATTAGACACCAAAAAAAGAAACACTCAAAAAATGGCTACAATTTAAGTAATATGTTTAGTAACGACATCAGATTCCTAATTGATGGAGAAAGGTCTGGTGGCAAGAAAAGCTGCTTTGAGGAAGTTGACAAGTGTTTCCGCTCGACGATTCCATTCTTGGGCAGTTGGTTTGGCCCTTGTTCCTGTAACTCGAATCCTAGCCCGGTATATCCCATTTTAGTTTTACCCCATTGTGAACCTTACGCCTTTTTTACTCTCTGATCGTGGTTCTCGACATTGAAAAATCTTCGTAAACTAAATCACACGTGTATATGCTGACATTTAAGAGATATACAGTCAAGAAAATCAAGAGCAATGGTGATATATATGCGTATTAGACACCAAAAAATAAACACTAAAAAATGGCTATAATTTAAGGAATGCGTTAACTGACGGAACCATATTCCTTATTGATGGAGGAAGGTCTGGTGGCAAGAGAAGCTGCTTCCAGGAGGTTGTCAAGTGTTTTCGCTCGACGATTCCATTCTTCGGTGGTTGGTTTGGCCCTCGTTCCTGTAACTCGAATCCTTGCCCGGTATATCCCATTTTAGTTTTACCATTATGAACCTTACACCTTTTTACTCTTTGATCGAGGTTTTCGGCATTGAAAAATCTTCGTAAACTAAATCACACGTGTATATGTTGACATTTAAGAGATATACAGTCAAGGAAATCAAGAGCAATCGTGATATATATGCGGATTATTCACAAAAAAATAAACACTAAAAAATGGCTACAATTTAAGGAATGTGTTTAGTAACGGCATCTGATTCCTAATTGTTGGAGAAAGTTCTGGCGGTAAGAAAAGCTACTTTCGGGAGGTTGTCAGGTGTTTTCGCTCAACGATTCCATTCTTGGGAGGTTGGTTTGTCCCTTGTTCCTGTAACTCAAATCCTAGCCCGGTATATCCCATTTTAGTTTTACACCATTATGAACCTTACGCCTTTTTTACTCTCTGATCGAGGTTCTCGGCATTGAAAAATCTTTGTAAACTAAATCACATGTGTATATGTTGACATTTAAGAGATATACAGTAAAGAAAATCAAGAGCAATGGTTATATATATGCGGATTAGACACCAAAAAATAAACACTCAAAAAATGGCAACAATTTATGGAATGTGTTTAGTAACGGCATCAGATTCCTAATTGATGGAGAATGGTCTGGTGGCAAGAAAAGCTGCTTTCAGGAGGTTGTCAAGTGTTTTCACTCGACGATTCCATTCTTGGGTGGTTGGTATGGCCCTTGTTCCTCTAACTCGAATCCTAACCCGGTATATCCCATTTTAGTTTTACACCATTGTGAAACTTACGCCTTTTTTACTCTCTGATCAAGGTTCTCGGCATTGAAAAATCTTCGTAAACTAAATCACATGTGCATATGTTGACATTTAAGAGATATACAGTCAAGAAAATCATGAGCGATGGTGATATATATGCGGATTAGACACCAAAAAATAAACACTAAAAAAATGGCAACAATTTAAGTAATATGTTTAGTAACGGCATCAGATTCCTAATTGATGGAGAAATGTCTAGTGGCAAGAAAAGCTGCTTTGAGGAGGTTGACAAGTGTTTCCGCTCGACGATTCCATTCTTGGGCAGTTGGTTTGGCCCTTGTTCCTGTAACTCGAATCCTAGCCCGGTATATCCCATTTTAGTTTTACACCATTGTGAACCTTACGCCTTTTTTACTCTCTGATCGTGGTTATCGACATTGAAAAATCTTCGTAAACTGAATCACACGTGTATATGCTGACATTTAAGAGATATACAGTCAAGAAAATCAAGAGCAATGGTGATATATATGCGTATTAGACACCAAAAAATAAACACTCAAAAAATGGCTACAATTTAAGGAATGCATTTAGTGACGGCACCAGATTTCTAATTGATGGAGAAAGGTCTGGTGGCAAGAGAAGCTGCTTCCAGGAGGTTGTCAAATGTTTTCGCTCGACGATTCCATTCTTGGGTGGTTGGTATGGCCCTTGTTCCTGTAACTCGAATCCTAGCCTGGTATATCCCATTTTAGTTTTACACCATTGTGAACCTTACGCCTTTTTTACTCTCTGATCGAGGTTCCCGACATTGAAAAATCTTCGCAAACTAAACCACACGTGTATATGTTGATATTTAAGAGATATACAGTCAAGAAAATCAAGAACAATCGTGATATATATGTGGATTAGACACCAAAAAAAGAAACACTCAAAAAATGGCTACAATTTAAGTAATATGTTTAGTAACGACATCAGATTCCTAATTGATGGAGAAAGGTCTGGTGGCAAGAAAAGCTGCTTTGAGGAGGTTGACAAGTGTTTCCGCTCGACGATTCCATTCTTGGGCAGTTGGTTTGGCCCTTGTTCCTATAACTCGAATCCTAGCCCGGTATATCCCATTTTAGTTTTACACCATTGTGAACCTTACGCCTTTTTTACTCTCTGATCGTGGTTCTCGACATTGAAAAATCTTCGTAAACTGAATCACACGTGTATATGCTGACATTTAAGAGATATACAGTCAAGAAAATCAAGAGCAATGGTGATATATATGCGTATTAGACACCAAAAAATGAACACTCAAAAAATGGCTACAATTTAAGGAATGCATTTAGTGACGGCACCAGATTTCTAATTGACGGAGAAAGGTCTGGTGGCAAGAGAAGCTGCTTCCAGGAGGTTGTCAAATGTTTTCGCTCGACGATTCCATTCTTGGGTGGTTGGTATGGCCCCTGTTCCTGTAACTCGAATCCTAGCCTGATATATCCCATTTTAGTTTTACACCATTGTGAACCTTACGCCTTTTTTACTCTCTGATCGTGGTTCTCGACATTGAAAAATCTCCGTAAACTAAATCACACGTGTATATGCTGACATTTAAGAGATATATAGTCAAGAAAATCAAGAGCAATGGTGATATATATGCGTATTAGACCCCAAAAAATAAACACTCAAAAAATGGCTACAATTTAAGGAATGCGTTAACTGACGGAACCAGAATCCTAATTGATGGGGGAAGCTCTGGTGGCAAGAGAAGCTGCTTCCAGGAGGTTGTCAAGTGTTTTCGCTCGACGATTCCATTCTTCGGTGGTTGGTTTGGTCCTTGTTCCTGTAACTCGAATCCTTGCCCGGTATATCCCATTTTAGTTTAACCATTATGAACCTTACACCTTTTTACTCTTTGATCGAGGTTTTCGGCATTGAAAAATCTTCGTAAACTAAATCAAACGTGTATATGTTGACATTTAAGAGATATACGGTCAAGGAAATCAAGAGCAATAGTGATATATATGCGGATTATTCACCAAAAAATAAACACTAAAAAATGGCTACAATTTAAGGAATGTGTTTAGTAACGGCATCTGATTCCTAATTGTTGGAGAAAGGTCTGGCGGTAAGAAAAGCTACTTTCGGGAGGTTGTCAAGTGTTTTCGCTCGACGATTCCATTCTTGGGAGGTTGGTTTGTCCCTTGTTCCTGTAACTCAAATCCTAGCCCGGTATATCCCATTTTAGTTTTACACCATTATGAACCTTACGCCTTTTTTACTCTCTGATCGAGGTTCTCGGCATTGAAAAATCTTTGTAAACTAAATCACATGTGTATATGTTGACATTTAAGAGATATACGGTCAAGAAAATCAAGAGCAATGGTTATATATATGCGGATTAGACACCAAAAAATTAACACTGAAAAAATGGCAACAATTTATGGAATGTGTTTAGTAACGGCATCAGATTCCTAATTGATGGAGAATGGCCTGGTGGCAAGAAAAGCTGCTTTCAGGAGGTTGTCAAGTGTTTTCACTCGACGATTCCATTCTTGGGTGGTTGGTATGGCCCTTGTTCCTCTAACTCGAATCCTAGCCCGGTATATCCCATTTTAGTTTTACACCATTGTGAAACTTACGCATTTTTTACTCTCTGATCAAGGTTCTCGGCATTGAAAAATCTTCGTAAACTAAATCACACGTGTATACGTTGACATTTAAGAGATATACAGTCAAGAAAATCAAGAGCGATGGTGATATATATGCGGATTAGACACCAAAAAATAAACACTCAAAAAATGGCTACAATTTAAGTAATATGTTTAGTAACGACATCAGATTCCTAATTGATGGAGAAAGGTCTGGTGGCAAGAAAAACTGCTTTCAAGAGGTTGTCATGTGTTTCCGGTCGACGATTCCATTCTTGGGTGGTTGGTTTGGCCCTTGTTCTTGTAACTCGAATGCTAGCCCGGTATATCCCATTTTAGTTTGACACCATTGTGAACCTTACGCCTTTCTTACTCTCTGATGGTGGTTCTCGGCATTGAAAAATCTTCGTAAACAAAATCACACGTGTATGTGCTGACATTTAAGAGATATACAGTCAAGAAAATCATGAGCAATGGTGATATATATGCGTATTAGACACCATAAAATAAACACTCAAAAAATGGCTACAATTTAAGAAATGTGTTTTGTGACGGCACCAGATTCCTAATTGATGGAGAAAGGTCCGGTGGCAAGAGAAGCTGCTTCCAGGAGGTTGTCAAGTGTTTTCGCTCGACGATTCCATTATTGGGTGGTTGGTTTCGCCCCTGTTCCTGTAACTCGAATCCGTGCCCGGTATATCCCATTTTAGTTTTACACCATTATGAACCTTACACCGTTTTTACTCTCTGATCGAGGTTCTCGACATTGAAAAATCTTCGTAAACTAAATCACACGTGTATATGTTGACATTTAAGAGATATACTGTCAACAAAATCAAGTGCAGTCGTGATATATATGCGGATCAGACACCAAAAAATAAACACTTAAAAAATGGCTACAATCTGCTTTCAGGAGGTTGTCAAGTGTTTTCTCTCGACGATTCCATTCTTGCTAGGTAGGTTTGGCCCTTGTTCGTGTAACTCAAATCCTAGCCCGGTATATCCCATTTTAGTTTTACACCATTGTTAACCTTACACCTTTTTTACTCTCTGGTCGAGGTTCCCGGCATTGAAAAATCTTCGTAAACTAAATCACACGTGTGTATGTTGACATTTAAAAGATATACAGTCAAGAAAATCAAAAGCAATGGTGATATATATGCGGATTAAACACCAAAAAATAAACACTAAAAAAATGGCTACAATTTATGGAATGTGTTTAGTAACGGCATCAGATTCCTAATTGATGGAGAAAGGTCTAGTGGCAAGAAAAGCTGCTTTCAGGAGGTTGTCAAGTGTTTTCGCTCGACGATTCCATTCTTGGGTGGTTGGTTTGGCTCTTGTTCCTGTAAATCGAATCCTAGCCCGGTATATCCAATTTTAGTTTTACACCATTATGAACTTTATGCCTTTTTTCTCTTTGAATGAGGTTCTCGGCATTGAAAAATCTTCGTAAACTAAATCACACGTGTATATGTTGACATTTAAGAGATATATAGTCAAGAAAATCAAGAACAATGGTGATATATATGCAGATTAGACACCAAAAAATAAACACTCAAAAAATGGCAACAATTTAAGGAATGCGTTTAGTGACGGCATCAGGTTCCTAATTGATGGAGAAAGGTCTGGTGGCAAGAAAAGCTGCTTCCAGTACGTTGTCAAGTGTTGTCGCTCGACGATTCCATTCTTGGGTGGTTGGTTGGGCCCTTGTTCCTGTAACTCGAATCCCAGCCCAGTATATCCCATTTTAGTTTTACACCATTGTGAACTTGACGCCTTTTTTACTCTCTGATCGAGGTTCTCGGCATTGAAAAATCTTCGTAAACTAAATCACACGTGTATATGTTGACATTTAAGAGATATACAGTCAACAAAATCAAGAGCAATGGTGATATATATGCGGATCAGACACCAAAAAATAAACACTCAAAAAATGGCTACAATTTACGGAATGTGTTTAGTGACGGCATCAGATTCCTATTTGATGGAGAAAGGTCTGGTGGCAAGAAAAGCTGCTTCCAGGAGGTTGTCAAGTGTTTTCGCTCGACGATTCCATTCTTGGGTGGTAGGTTTTGTCACACCCCCAAAATCCACACGCGGAGTATCACCGCTTGGAGGCGTGACTGACCAGGATCAAGCCATCAATCATATCAAACATAGTATTTAAATGTATAAAATAAAAAAAATGTGATTCATCTTGACATGACTGATGTTCATAACCAAATATTGTTTAAGTAGCGGAAGCATAATAATGAAAACCCAAAGTAAGTTATAAGTTCAAATATCGTCTACGATCCGTATCCCACAACGACCTGCTCCTTCCTGTGCAAGCTCCATATGTACCTAAGGTCCTGCAAGGCATGTAAGAGAGAGTCAACAACTAGTTGAGCGAGTTCACAGTTAATAGTTTAGTAACAGTATAGCGTGAGTAGTAGTATGTTCGTTCGTTACAATGTATCATATTAGTTTCCATCGCGGCCAATGTCCTTGGCAGGTGTGCGAAGATGTTGGGGAAGGTCTTTCCCCAAGTTTTTCTAGACTAGGTTTGTTTGTATCGTGGCCAATGTCCTTGGCAGGTGTGCGAAGATGTTGTAAGTTTAGTTCGCGGCCAATGTCCTTGGCAGGTGTGCGAAGTCAGTCATAATATCACGGCCAATGTCCTTGGCAGGTGTGCGAAGATCGTTCAATAAGTGTTACTAGTCTAGCAGTAGGTTCTGTCATCTTTACATGTACAGTAATCATCAAATCCCCATTCCCCCCTGGGAATCCCCATGCCTTGGCTTGTGTGAACTCACCTTGGTTTGCTCGGTATGCTAGGTATGTAAGTGCTCGCGAATAATCAATCACGTCCTAAGGTATGCACGTATACATAATCAGTTTGTGTTTCAGTTGTTCATGTATAAGCATGTAACACGTAATCACAATCATACAAGTCATGTTTAACATATAACAACAGTTAATTATTCCAGTTAACACTTATCAGAATTAACTCAAGTTACAGCACAGCTCGGCGAAACACATAGATGGCGAAACACATAAGTTGGCGAAACAAGTGAGTTGGCGAAACACACATAGTGGCGAAACACAAATTGACGAAACATATTCTGTTTCGTCGTGGCTTTGCTTGGCGAAACAAAATTCTATTTCGTCGGAAGTCCTTGGCGAAACACTTTCTGTTTCGCCAAGAGGTCCGTTTCGTCAAACCTGTTTCGTGTGAATATCAGTTACGTCAATCAGTTACATGCAGCAAACCCTAATCATGCTAACAGCCGTCATCAACATCATCGATCAACAACAACACAGAAATTATTCATATTCATGTATCTTAGTCTCATGTATTACCTCCAACACATCGTATCATATCAATCTTACGTAATACATTCATGCGAAATCCTTTCCTATGTATATGTGTATTATCAGTTTAACGACAAGCAAAACATATAATATCTACAGAATAGTAAACCCTGATAATGAACATATTAATCAGTTTCACAATCAATATCGATACGTGACCTCCAATTCTACAAACCCTAGCTATGATTATCATGCGGATTGATCGATAGAACAGAATACCCATTTAACACATAACAATCAGAACATAAACAATCGATCAACATCCGATATAACTCAAACAAATCAAACAAGAATTAACACTAACCGCAATGACAAAGTATAACCGATCTAGCGGGTTTTGGAGTAACACAAGGTTGCCGTCACAGTGAGAGCTCTAGGGTTTCGGTTGTTATGATGAAAGTGTGAAACTGATGTTGTTTTACGTATTAAGACTCGAAATAACATGTTGGGCCCGAACTGGGCTTCGGCGGATCTGGGCTCGGCGAAACACACTGTTTCGTCGAGATGTAGATGGCGAAACAAGTTCTGTTTCGTCGGAACTGGTTATGGCGAAACACTCTTGTGTTTCGTCAGATTCTTTTATGGTTTGCTAGTTTAAGTTTTACAAACAGTACACAAGTTATACAATCACACATAACCATGCAAACACACTACGTTTATCATAACACAACTATATAGTCAAAGTCAACGTGCATTTAATGCGAATAAAGAATGTCGGAAATTCGAGTTGTCACATTATCCCCAACTTGAAAGAAATTTCGTCCCGAAATTTAGCATGCAGTTACTGAGGAA